>OY282643.1:135522414-135697414 GCA_958299015.1 Tetanocera ferruginea
TGTGCGATTTTTCCCACGCGAGAGAATAAAAATACCGAAATTACCACAAATACCTCACATTACCAAAAAGAGATTTCTACCTACTGTGGTAGAAGTACGCGTGAATGAAATGTGTACAGAAAAGGTTAACTGAGTGAATGCGCTTGTTGATGCATTCTTCATTCTTCTTGTTGGTAGTTTGTTTGTGTTTAAAGTGTTTTCAATATTTAACAACAAAGGAACGTAAATAATTTTTAATAGCAAAGTGAAAAATAAAATAATTATGTCTGGAAGAAAAAGATCATTGTCGCATAGTTATTCAAAAACTCTGTAAGATTGAAGTATTTTTACATTTTAGGCGCATTTAAATATTATGAATGTGTTAAAAGAAAAATTATGATGAGCAGTGCGAGGACTGCTATAAGGCTGGAGAAAATTTTTCTGAGAAGTAATTATTGAACTCAATAAAGAATTGAATTATTAAAAATTATTGTTTTATTAACTGTTGATAATTAATATGTTGCAATTTAAGTTTACTTTCGTTACATAATTTCATACTTTGCTATAAACACCGCTTAAAGTGATATTTTAAGCAACTTTGAGGTATTTCATTGACTTGCGGTAATTTTGTGGTAATTTGCACGATTTTGAGGTAATTTGAGGTATTTTATTGACTTGCGGTAATTTTGTGGTAATTTGCACAATTTTGAGGTAATTTGAGGTATTTTTGACATGTGGTAATTTGAGAGAATTAAATGCGAGAATAAGGTAATTTTGGAGGTATATTCATCTGACAACGCTGGTCTGTAAGAAATGGCTTGTAAGCAAAGTAATGTGAAATAGAACAGAACACTTATAGACAACTACCTTTGCTGAAATTAATCTGTAAGCGTATTACTTCTGCTGAAGACCTAATTCAAAAATACAATTTTTCGTCCACTGCTCAACTCTTCAGAATTGTTGCTTTGGTGTAGCTATCGATACAATAGCCACTTTTTTTTTGTCATATATCACAGATGAGCTTTATTTATCATCTGGTCACTCTAACACCAAATAGTAATAGCATATCTACACCTCACATCTCTGAAGCACACAGTTCTATCATCACTAGTACCTCTTGACAATCAGCTGTTTTCATTGAATTTTTCTACATACAGTTTGTTATGAAATTAAGTTTTGCAATTTATTAAACGAAAATTAAATTTATAATGTTACGAGACATACGAAAGCTATACAAATTGATGCATCAAAGGTTTAATCAATTTAATTCAAAAATTTTGTTGTTTCATCACACTTTCTTTTCAGAATGCCACCAATGCTAGTTTATTCGCAAAGATTCATTGCACGTAAAGCCTCCACGCCGAGCTCCAATCCCGCAGATTCTGCAAACGAGCCCATACAGTTTTTTGGAAGCAATGCATCGTCTTGGCAGGCTAAAGATACACGCAGTGGTGGCGAAGATCAGATATTGTGGTACCAGCCATATGTTATATCCGCTAGTTTGGCGGTTTTCTTGCTTTATTTTTGTGTCTTTCGCGAAGAGAACGACATCGACCGCAAGCTTGAGGGCAACCTATTCGATCATGTCAGTGGACTTGAAGAGGTGCAGTTAACAATTAGTTACAAATATAATAAAGAAAATGGACTAGATACAAACGCTTTAGAAGCACGGCTTAAAGAACTTGGTGTTGATGTTAAGCAGCTGAACGAAAAGAGCTCTAATACAAATTAGGTTATATGAATGTGCAAAAAAAATTAAAAGCTCTAGGTCAACTCAGTGGATATTTTCCCTTTGTCTTTATATGAACTGTCACTTTTATTAACCTTAAGTTTAAGTTTAAATGTTTAAATAAAAAACATCAGTTATTCAAGTTTTAAAGAAGGTCTCTATTTTGCACAAAAGGCTATAGTTTAGCCTAAGTAGAATTCGCATTTAATTGCAAGATTATTACAATCTAGATTCTAGAATTTATCACAGTCTCTTTTATTTATTTATAGGTATTTACAGATCTAAGCTAATTGCATTATCCAGGTTTGCCCTTTATTAAAATAAATTCAAACTGTGATGAAATTATTTATATTTGATTCGCTTCACAAAATGTATTGCTTTGAGAAAAAATTATTCAACTTTTATTTTGAGGAAAACTGTGTAAAATTCAGTGCATTTTTGGTGTTTGAGAAAAGCACAAATGTTTTTTTCAGCGCAAATTTCATACAAAGTACTAACTTCAAAAGTAGTTTCATTTTCCTTCAACTTTAGAAAATTTATCATAAAGTTCGGAAATGATTCCAAGCAAGTTTCAATCACACGAAGTTGAACAAACAATTTTGCTATATAAACCAATTATAATTTTATTTCTTGATTATTTCCGTGAAATAAATTAGTGGAGGTTGTTGTGCAATACGTTTATTGCCGAAACGGTTTTGATTCCGATAGAAATAAGGCAAAGGTGTCATACATTCCAGTTTAAAAATTCGAATCGGAATTTGCATCGATTTGGGATGTTGTAGAAATCTATTATATTGATTTGATAATCGGAAACAAACTGACCAACTTTTCACCAGCGGAATGAAAACTATTTTCTTATTGCGCTTGATTAGTACAAAAAACATGTAAGCAAACTAAATTATTTGTATAGGTACTGGGGAAATGTATTAAATAATTCTTATTTTAGGGGCCAATAAAAACTGAGGAGGTATTGAAGATGAAGGCATGTAATCTTTAATACTTTCTGACACCAAAATGGAGGAATCCTTGTTTCAAGCCATATTGGGCCACAAATCTGAAAAAATCAAATAAATATCCACGTTTGAATTAAATTCGTAGACTGTGCTTACGCCGACGCTGGTAGTTCCAGAGGATTGCTATGGTCCCTTAAAATGCGCCTTTTTAATTTTTCACCGGTCTCCTTCTCCATTAATAAAACGGCCAAGACAACAGAACACATTTATCCACGTTTGTTTTTATTTTCACAATTGAACTAATAGAAATACACGAAAAGCTGATTCGAACATAGGTTTTGTTTATGTTCGAAATGAGTTAAAGCCAATCGGATTTCACAACAACAATTTATATCGAAATCGTTTTGCTACTCCGATAACAAATCAAATCAAACTCTGATTTCGCAACAATCACCAGTAACTCTTATAACAAGCACTCTTAGTGCATTCAATCTATGCACATTTATTATCATAAATTTACATTAATGAATTAATTTTCCTTGTGATTTCAAGCGTCTTTAAGCCCATTAATAAGTATCGCGCATGATAAGGGGGTAACTCAGATTTACGACTAATGTACTTTATACTAAGTACTTTATAGCTATTTTTTATCTTTTATTTGAAGGGCGATATCGGAAATAGAATAAGAAGTAATGATTACTAGATTAACTGAAAGATACATAATAATATTTACTAATGTTCAGCGGTAACTCTTTTCGAATGCTCTATACAAAGATATTGTCAAGATCTGCTTGCAGTAATGAGGAGTCAGCGAAGCAGTTAACCTTTGCGAACATGAAAATTAAAACAATTGTGTTATACCATTTAAAAAAGCACAAAAAACAAAGGCCCTAATATACTAACTTGCATTATACCAGAGATCGCTGGATTGTAATATGAATGGTTTTTATCAATCGAAATCGTCTCCTTTATTTAAAAAACCAGTACTTATGTATTTCATATATAAGGTTGTATTTTTAAATTACATAAATATTTCTACAATAATATTTCGTATTTTCATTATAATGGTTTAACCAATGATGCATACATCGCGTTATTGTTCCTCTTTTGCTTTAACTTTTCCAAGTGAAATTTGATTCTTTGATAAACATTGGACTAAAATTCAATAATTTTGTTGTGATATAAATATGGCTTTCCAATAAATTTTCACATCGTCGACTATATTACGAATAATGATAACTCTGTTTCTTCGACTTCAATACATTTTTAAAAATAGTTTAACAAATATTCGATGGAACTGTCAAACCAATATTATAATTATGATCAGAATAGCTTGACGAATCAAATACTATGTAAATTTCTTATTTAGTCGTTTTTATGCATTCACATATATATGAAAATTTTGAATATAAGTTATCAGACAATGTGCTTAATATTTAGTAAGATATTCGTAATACAAACGACGATATATGAGTTTTGAATAAAATTCATTTTCATATTATAGACTGAAAAGAAATGAGAATTTTAAAACATATCTTAAGACCTAAAGAGCTATTGTTAATTGAAATCAAAATATCAATTATACATAAAAAAATATGCTTTCAACAAAAGAACACAAAATAATTAGTTAGTGTCTCTTTTTTCGCGCTGAGATATCTGCGCCATAGTGATATACTGCCGCACCAAGCGGGATATCTCATGCGCCTGTTCCGTTTGTACGCGTATGACTCGCTGCTGCATCAGGTTTCCCACTTTCATGTCTAGAAACAGGGATCCATCCTCAGAGCGCACCTTAAAAAAAGAAATAAATGGTAATGTGATTTTTTTGTTTAAAAGCGGGCACAAAGGCAGAAGCTTATTATTTTACCTTACGAGTCGATATGACCTCCATAAAGGGCCAGTGCTGTAATGTTTCATGAGTATTGGGATCCAAAAATAGAACACCACGTCTGTTCAAAGCCAAAATTAAATCTCGCCACATAGGATTAGTTTCCTCCACATGCGGTCCCTCCTCCGCCCAGATACGTTTTACAGCAAAGAAACTACTACCAAACAACGGCCACGTTGCTAGCACATTTAAGAACTGGGCTTTTACTAGTGCCGGTGTTAGACCAGCAATTTGTGGCCAAGCAGATTGAACAAGGCCAACCCACTGCGCCGGCCTTATTTCACGTATGCCCAACGCAGGCTTCGGAAGCAAAAATTTTATCTCTTTCATTGCCGGCACATGGTTAAGATCAGCTGCGCGGTGAAGCAAGGCTGCGATACGCGCCATATCCCGAACTACTTCAGGCATCGGAACACCGTTACCTGGCAGTTCAAGTAATAGTCCTTCTAGGTAATCAGGTGCTACTTGATTAAATAGCACTTCTATATAAAGTGCTGTTGGCATAGGATCACGCTTTAGTGGAAAATGCCATACCGAGCGACAAAAGATAAGGTAAAAAGGCTGTCCAGACTTTAGTAATTCTGTTGTTACATCCAGAATATATTCGTCGGCCGCCAA
The DNA here is from genome assembly GCA_958299015.1 of Tetanocera ferruginea. Taxonomy (NCBI): domain Eukaryota; kingdom Metazoa; phylum Arthropoda; class Insecta; order Diptera; family Sciomyzidae; genus Tetanocera; species Tetanocera ferruginea. Next base: position 135,527,582 of record OY282643.1, read on the forward strand.
AGGCATGGTGAATGCATCACCTTGAACAATGCAGTACAGAGAGAACTCTTGCTGCTCCGCATCTGATTCAACACCAAGAAGCGAACACAGTTCAGTAATAACATCTGCCACCACTGTGGAACAACGAGTGTTTACTACACGTTCTGCACCACCAGGAAGACGATAAATCTGCCGTCTTGCAGATCGGCCTGCTGAAACAGCTGTTACTTCTTCAACACTTGGCACGTTCTTTCGTCCACCGCATCGAGCTGTTTTTCGCAGGTTTGTTAGACAAACAGCAGCGGTTCCATGACATGAACGCCGACGGTCCGAAGCAGCCGAAGTAAGATGTTCCATCAAATATGGTCGCAGAGCATCTGAACAGCCAAAATAGGCTGCCAATATACTTAAAAGACGCCAAGCGCGTTGCGACGAATCAGGGCAGGACGAGCGATTCGCAGTTGTCTGCTTCATTAATTGACAGTAAACCTCATCGCGCAATGCTAAGTATTTGTGACAGTGCTGTAGATAAAAAAAAAAAACAAATTATAACAAGCAAACACAAAAATATCAATATATATATATAGTTACCATCAGAACTGTGTACACGCATTTAACTTCAGTTAGTTCAGGGTCGAGAGCAATATCACCGCAGTACCGAAGTATACAGTCAAAGCATTCCAGTGCAAGCGGTGCAAGATCATTTGGCAGGCGAAGAAGTGGCATGCGGATGGGCATACCTTGCCATTTGACTAATTCGGCATATGAGCGATTTGAGGAAACGCGGCGATCACCACGATCCCCAGGACTTTCTCGCGTACTTGTTCTCAAATCCTGTAGTTGACTAGAATAGCAATGAGAAGAAAAATTTACTTTGCATAAGAAAATATGAACCCACTACTGCTAAATGAGGATTTTGTAGGAGACTTACTCGTTACGGAAATGTTGCATTGCAAACTGCAGTAGAGAATACTTCGTTACGGAAGGTGGTGTGCCAGGATTGTTATCCTCCATGGGGTAATTTGCATCCAAATGTGGCTGATGATTTGAAGAAGCCAAAGCATGTTGCTGCTGTTGTTGTTGCTGCTGTTGTTGTTGTTCACGGTTAGTCTGCAGTTGACTACTTGATGTGTTTCGTGTGGAATGAAGATAGCTTTGTTGTTTTGTGAAATGATGATGTTCCAAGTGCTCAACACGAGCTTCTATTTGATTAACATTTGTTGATTGCTGAGTGCCACCAGAAGCCCCTAAATCTATATGCTGATTCTGATGCTGGTGCTGTGACAACATTTTACTATCAATAGAATCGTTGCGGTTGGTGCGATGATGTGTTACAGCCTTCTCTGTTTCGGCATCGCGCCCTGGTGAAAACGATCTGTTGTTGGCATTTATTTGTGTTTCGCGTTGGTTCGATTGACGGGTTTCAAGACGCTCAATTGGAACATTTAAGATCTGAGCAGCAGCACGAGCGCCAGAGGATATTGTTGAGCCCTTTGATTGAGTCTGTCAAAACACAAAATGGTGAGGAATTGTTAATTTTGTTTATGTTTTACGTATTATACGAGTTTAAATGTTTGTAGTAAAAACAAGATCGAAGCATTCTTAATAATCTGATATGACCTACACACCGATGACCTATCACCTATTACTATGGCCTTAAGTTAATTTCTTTAGAAGAGAAACCGAAAAAAAAACAAATTTAAAATGTTCAAGAAAAATTAAAAAAGAAAAATAAAGATTCTTTATGAAGACGTTTATCGAGAAATTAATATAAAGTAAATTATAAAGTAAACATTACCAATGAGGAAAAAACAATTTTAGTTAGAAATGCCATTGTAAAGCTAATGTTACAATACATCAATCCATAAAATCCTCTTTGATAAAAATGAGAAAAAGGCATTCAAAAATCTTCTCTTCAATCAAAAGCAGACATGTCCACGGTAAATTTTCAATCAAAACCAGATAAGTCCAAGCAACTTTTCAGTTGTGTAGTTTTCATTCAAATTTTAAAAACTTTTTGTCTCAAAACGTTGATATGAGTAATAAATTTAACATTTTAGCGGTTTTGGGTATGAGTTCTGCAAAAAATAAAAAGTTAAAAGCAAAAAACATTTTTTTTACCAAAAAAGGACGTTCAGAAGATTCAAAATTGCTTCGACGGATTTCCTCCAATTCGAAAGAAAAGTATGCAGAAATCATTTTAATGATTTCCTCTAACTTTTAAGACCCCGAACGGCGAAATCTAAATTTTGATTCATTTCTAACTTTTTTGGTTGAAATTCCCTGAATACAAGAATCAAATTTCAAAAATCTTCATAAGTTATATTCTTCTGGGTTATGAATTTATGTCAACCAGCAAAGTTGAAATTATAACGGTAGTTTGTGACTGCAAATGGAGATGGTTGTGCGCGAACGGAGGATTAAAATTACTATAAATGTAAAAATTGTTTTAAAAAATATTTAAGCTAATATTCCATCTCAATTATGATTCGCGTGCTCGAATCTCTTTTCTTTCAATCAAAATCAAAAACTGTTATCCAAAATATAATTGAAAAACAGTCATCCACTCAAGTTTACATAATTCCCAAAATGCAAATAAACTTAATTAGTGGTTTTAATTGTTAACACTCTACACTCTAATTACTTATGTTGTTAGAGTGTCATAAATCTACAATCCGAACAAGAAACTCTTGTTAAAATGTTTCCTACTTTTTCTTTACTCAAATGTGCTAAAATGTTTTATATGTTGAACAATTTACTATTTAGGTTGCTATAACATTTGTGGCCAGTGTTTGTATTCTCCACATTAGTTTGGATTCGTTTACAATGGAAACATACCATTATGGCTCACATGTTTAAATATTTGCACCCTACTGCAAAAATTTTCTTATCGACTGTTAACATTTTTTCCTCTTTGTTTTTGTTTTTTTTTTTTTTTAATGGGGTTGTTTGAAATACATAAGTTTTTCCCACAAAAACTTTTCAATTTTTAGAATTTTGAAGTGAGATTATATTTTTATATTAACAGTTAAACTTCTGTTCTTTAAACTCTTCATGACTAACAAAAGCTTATACAGTTATATTTTAAGATAACTCTCTGTTAATGGAGTGATTCGACGTGCTTCTTTTCAACAACAAAGTTCGTGCTCACTCTGCACAACCTATTTATGGTATGCACTGAGATCACTATTAGAATGAAGCTAGACCCCAACGTCATGGCGTAAAATATGGAAATACTATTGCAGTCAAGTATAGAGGAATGCGAAGCTGAGGTAGAGGTAGACTGCAACTGGGCCACTGATGCGTTGCCTGATGTTGTTTTAACCGTTTCTGTGTATACGCGGTCAGCATTGAAACATTAGAAATAATTATTTTCGGAGCAGACAATCTAAAAGAATTATGCCTGCAATTAATTCTTCTAAGGCGAGTTGCAATTGTGTAGATAATTTATTAAAAAAAAAAAAAAACAAACATTTTATTGTATTATATAATGCAAATGGATTATAACCAATATTCCCTCTTGAACTAGGGCAGCTTTATATTCGTACTTTTTATTATTCTCATCTTTATTTTACAGCTGAAGGTGCTTTTGTGTTTTGAGCTCGGGCAAGCGCAACGCTTTTTATTATCTCAGATAATTAAAGTACATTTAAAAGTTGAAGCGAAATTTCAAATATAAACAATGGCCAATAGTAACTTTCGTTTAAGTTGTTTGTTTAAAAATAAATTATTTAAATTAGAATTGTGAAATACTGAAACCTTGATGATTTATGAAAATAGAGCACTTGTTAAGGTGGAGAAGAATTGGATTAGTCTATAGATGAACTAATGTCGAACTTGGATATAGACACTTTTTGAATGAAAAGACCTTACATATTTGATAATTACATAATATGCGATAAAATAACCAAGATACTTTATTATATCTTAATCTGTTGAAAAACAATAACAAATTTAGGTTTTTGTGCCATAGCATTGATTAAGCTAAAAGCTCCAGATTTGATGTATATACTTAAAGAACACATTTATATTAATAACTGCATTGCATTGAAAACAGAGTTAGGTGCTTATTGCTTAATTTTAATATGGTAATATTAAAATAGCAGTAACAACAATTTTTATATTTTAATAACAGAAGATGAAAAATAAAAACAGTGATGCTACAATTGCAACTTTTGCGGTACACTTTCAGTACAGTCAGTACTTAGTACTTAAGTAAGCCTTTTTTTTCAAAAGTACATTTTGGGATTTAAAAAGTTACCATTTCATATTTCCAAGAGTCCATTATTTTCTTGAGGCTATGGCATCCCTTCTACATAAAAGTGCAGCAGCAGAGCGCATGTGCTCTCAATTTAAGCTATACTTAATTTAAAAATCGGAATTTTTTTAAACTTTAAGCTGATATGTCGCTTTTTGGTAATACTTTCAAAAAAAGTACGTTTTTCTCAATTCAAAAGTACACTTTGAAAATACCTTATAGCATTACTGGATGAAAAGTTATAAAAAGCCACATATCTTGGATTTAGGAGCCACTCGTTCTTTAGAATTTCCTTATTAAAATAGTTATTTTTTTAAGTATGAGATTGAAATTTATTTAAACGCACACTGGAATAAGAGAGCCCAAAAGTGAAGATCAATTCATAGGAGCTACATATCAAGACAAAAATGGTATCATAGTGGTTTGTTAGGTTGCCGATCACGAATTTGAAGCGAAATTTATTTCCCAGGGGGGCTTTAAAGTCTTCAACCATGAGTCTGAAGTTAAAATTTATATATTCAAAATTACGGCTTCAAAATGGCGATTATGAAAATGCAAAATACGATAACAACACCTTGAGAGCTTCATAACAGCGCTAATATAATTTAATAAGAATAAGATAATTTATATAATACAGTTTTAAAGCAAATCAAATTCAGAAGTAGAAGCATAAGTATAAGTATAAGTATAAGTATAAGTATAAGTATAAGTGTAAGTATAAGTATGAGTATCAGTATCAGTATAAGTATAAGTATAAGTATAAGTATAAGTATAAGTATAAGTATAAGTATAAGTATAAGTATAAGTATAAGTATAAGTATAAGTATAAGTATAAGTATAAGTATAAGTATAAGTATTAGTATAAGTATAAGTATAAGTATAAGTATAAGTATAAGTATAAGTATAAGTATAAGTATAAGTATAAGTATAAGTATAAGTATAAGTATAAGTATAAGTATAAGTATAAGTATAAGTATAAGTATAAGTATAAGTATAAGTATAAGTATAAGTATAAGTATAAGTATAAGTATAAGTATAAGTATAAGCATAAGCATAAGTATAAGTATAAGTACAACCATGGACGCAGAAATAGCAAAAGTGTTAACTTGGTTTTTTTTAACTTTTCATTTGAACCTGGTAATACATTCATCAACTGTAACTTTAGTTTTTTGAGACTCCAGTGTGACGTTGTGTAAAACTCCGAGAAATGTTCCGTTATATACTTTTCTTTGCTCAGCCCATCTGTTTTCGTAAAGTAATGTACGATCTGCAGTGGTCATATAAATAGCACACATGTAAGTTCGTGAATAGGAATTAACAGAGCGGGAGTAAATAAAAATTTTAGTGACTTATTCAGTGAATTCTGTGAACCGGCTGAAATAGCGGATATTCTCGATATTTCCCGTAAAATGGTCTATCTATATGGTAAAATGGTTAAATCCAATGGTTCAAATATTTTTTAGAATAAGTGACGCAGTTCTCGAAGCAAATTATGACGGAATAAATGAAGAAAATAACCGAAATTTATCAAGAAACTAGTATCTAGAAGACTACATGAAGCTAATCTTCACGCACGCATCAGCCGAAGGGAGCCGCTCTTAACAAGAACAAATTTGTCGGATTGCTTAGCGTTTACAATGGCCCATCTTTATACAGTCAACCAATTTTGTGAAAAATTTGCTCTGGACCGACGAAAAATTTTAATTTAACTTCAACTTTAAATTTTATAGAGTGGAAAAAATGTAGATATAAGATAGATAGAAAGATGGAAAAAAATTTGTTTGGCGCCCCAAATGCCAAGACTTGAATCAGAAGTATACAAAAAAATCATTAAAGCATGGAGGAAGCAATCTAATGCTTAGGGAGCTTTTTCCTGGCACGGCGTTGGGTCAATTTTTCGTATACCAAAAATTATGGATAAAAATATGTATTTAGAACCAGATGGAGGAACTAAAGAAGCTAAAGCAACTAAAATGGAAGCATTTGCATTTGGGATATTAGAAAGAAGACAGCAAGATTTATACACTTTATATTTTGAGAATTTCGGAGGTATAACCTATTTGCCAAGTAACCACAAAACACAATAGGGGTATTCTCGCTGTCTTGCAAAACCCTTGCAAGGTGTAAGAATTGCAAAAGTTGCAGAATCTTGCAGAAACGTTGCAGAAACGACACAACAACAAAATACAAGCGATAAAAGTTTTGCAATTTGTGCAACAGTGATACCCATGTTTTAAGTGGACGTGCAACCATGCACTCTGATTGAGACAAATTTGTTCATTTTAGTTCGTGTGAGTTAGAGTAAGTATTTAAATTTTTTGTTTTCGCCTGTTCGCGGCATTTCTTTTAATATTCACAATAGGGGTATTCTCGCAGTATAGCAAAGATGCAAAATTTGTGAAAATGCAACCTTGCAATACTGAAATATGCAACACTGCGAGAGCGCACAAAATCACAAATATTGTGAATATTAAAAGAAATGCCGCAATGCCGAAATGAATATTAAAAATAATGAAACTCAGAACAGAGCCAAATAATTGCATTACAAGCCATCGTGTTAAAATGTGAAATGGGTTCCCTATTAGATTTTATATAACATAAAATGATGATATTTTTACGAGAACTACTTGATTTAATTCATGAAGTCGTAAGCCTATAGACTAAACACACCAGTGGTTAGACACAAGCAACCGTGGAACACCCAGAAAAACCGGCATATACAAATAAAACACAAAAGTACATTTACAACAACCCAGTTAGCATTTGGACGATTGTATGACGAGCGCGATCATTTCGCGATTCTTTTTTTAATCGTCCAGACGATTGTTACGGTAGAATGTTATTTTGCTCTTCCAAATTATGCTTTTGCGAGTCGTTATAACGATTGTTGGATGAGTGAATCGTCGATTACACATTTTGGCAAGCATTTAAAGATTGCTGCTAGGCAAAGATCGCATATTATTCTAAAAAATGGAATTTATACGACTCATTTTGATGATTGATTGACGAGTGTTTCTTTTCATGTTAATCGCAGACGACTCATTTAGGCGATTGTTTCAAAGCTCGCTTGAAGTAGGAATAAAAGCGTCTTACAAGATTCTTTTCTACGCATCGTAGACGACTCAGATGGAGGAGTCGCCGGCTTGACACAGTTTCTTCAGTTGTACTGAATTTGCGCGATCGAAATAGGACATCGTCGACGATTTATTTAATCGCCCGGTCCAATCGCGGAACATCGGTCTACGATTGAAAATGCTAGCTGGGAAAGACCGTGGATTATAGAGAAATAGAATTAAATAATGAAGTAAACAGGATTGTAAATTGGATTGTAAGACTAAATTTACATAGTCTTGAAATTAAATCTAGGTTTTGCAATAAAAAAATTTACAGAAAAGAAAAATGGGCGCTATTCTAGTCCCAAACTTTAACCACACACACTATCGATTCAATAATTGCAAACTTCAATTGTTGCCTAGTATTTGAATACCCACTCATTTCCATCTTACCTCTGTCATATACATTGTTTCAAATCTTGCTAGTATCTCTTTAACTGAGATCTTGGATTCCGTTGGTTCTTCTAAAATTGTTTCCATGCGTCCCATTGAACCGCTACTGGCAATGCTCAGACGTCGTGTTTTACCTCCAGTCTGAGTTGCTGGATTAGCATTTGATACATTAGAATTTGAGTTTTGATTTATTTCGTCTTCTGTACTATTGTCCGTTGATTTGGAAATGCAATCATCAATAGCATTTTCATTACACATATTTGTATTGTTTCTTGTTTCCGCATCAATTTCAATGCCACTTTCATCTTGATTGTTATTATTGTTATTATTATTGTTATTGGAGTCCATGCAGCTTGAATTCCATTTATATAAACTAATATCTAAAGTTTTAGTATTGTTTTGACAGTTATTGTTGTTGAAAATTTCGAAACCAAGATTGCTGGGAAAACTTAAATGTGATCGATTCTGTTGTTGTTGCTGTTCAAGTTCCCTGTCCACATCTGTAAAACATGATATTTCCTGCTTACAACATATTTGGTCATCTTCCTCTTCTGCACTCCATGCAATTTCAAAGTCCAAGTCTTGGCTAAGCGATTCACATTGCTCGTTAAATTGTCGTATCGTCTTTGCACTAAGTTGATCTAGATCACTACGTCTGTGCACTTGCACTGCAGTTGTACCTGTTATGTGAGCAAAGTCAGTGTCATCGGAGTCTGTGAAAACCAAATCGTTATCCTCATAGTTGTCGACATCATTTTTAAGGTTCAACGAATTCACAGACGCCATGTGCGGAAGATTTTCTTTGCAGTTATTTACACATTTTTTACACTTTGTGGGAATAGTTTTATTTTTATCTATACCATTGTCAAGGTTGCAGTTACTAGTTGCATGCATTGACTTGAGGTTGTTGATTTTATCGTTATTCACTTTGCTGATGAATGACTCCACCCTGTGCACAATACTGTTGAGTTTAAGGGGAATTGTGTGACCAACACCAGTTGATTGTGGTTGATGATCCGTTGATGGTATCCTCATGGTAAAATCCTTATTTAGTTTGTTAGTGTTGCATATTGAGGTACGTTGAGATTTCGTTGAAGCACTGGATGAAGAGGAGGATGATTTTGTTGATCTTACGCTCTCGGACATTTTTGATGTGGTTTGTTGTTGTGAACGCTTTTTCGATTGTAAATTGTAAATTAATGGCTTAATCCGATTTCTATGGAAACACGTTTATTTCGTTTGTTTGCTTTGATCACAATTGATGCATAATGGTGTAATTTAATCAATTTAGCAATTTCTTTTATTTATTACTGTGGACTGTCTTGCTGCTGTTGTTGTTGTTGTTTTTGTTTTCTTTAGCAATTTTATTATATTTTGCAATGCAGCGAGTGAAAGTTTTGTTATTGTTATTGGCTTGGAGCAGCTATAAAAAGTAGTAGAAGGCAATCGACATTGATGGACTGTTTTTTTTTTTTCAAAAGTATAGAAAAGCAATTGCGGCCAGTTATTATTTCAGGTTCAAGTTCGGGTTGAATTTTCTTTATTGATCAGAGAGATGATGGGGTCACTCGATGACTAATAATTTCGAAACTCATTCGACCAACGCATTAGCAAACATTCGCTTCATAACAAATTAACATTTTTTTTTTATTTTATTTCTGATGTTTTAGAACGCAGTTAAGAATCACACGCGAGTTTAATCACTTCCGGCTGTAATTTTGTGAAAACAAAAATCAACAAATTTCGCACAGTTTAACGTTATGAGTTAAAAGAAACTCTCTATCTCAAATAATTAGCTGCTATATAAAATTTCGAAATAACAGTTCAGTTAATTCAAACGTTCATTATTCGAGTGATATATTTTGTCCAAACGTTTATGGACACAGCTACTTTTTATGAAGGAGGATAATATTGCTTGAGTTAAAAGCCAATGATATTCACTCTTGAACATAATTTAACATATTTATTATCATCATTGGCATTGCATACGTTAATTGTCACAACGTCATCACATTTAACACAACTACACGGAATGATAAAATTGCTTCATTTCAATTATAGCTTCCACAAAGTGTATTTGTTATTCCGGTTAGCAATTTAGATTTAGATTTGAACTATAACTATTAACTTTTTTACTTTTTGTAATATTTCAAAATTACACTTTTTTATGGTTTTTCTTCTTTAAAATGTTTTTGTCTGATTTTAGCAGTAATCCAATGAAAACCCAAGAAGAGATGTATTTAATTTAATTGTTTTTTTTTTTTTTTTATTATTTTCTCTTTTTATATCTGACTTGTCCGCAGCTAATGTTGGTCGCTTTGAACGCGCTAGTCTCGAATGAGTTTATGAAAAGTTGAAAATAATCACTTGACCATTTCGCTGAGCCAAGTGGCCAAGCGCAACAGTTATGGACAAGTTATTTTATTTGTTGCAGCCATGAGCAACATACGGAGATAACTGCGAGTTAGCAAATGAGAACCGAATTGTAGAAAAAAAGAGAAGGAGACGAAGAAGAAGAGATGAAATGAAGTGAGCTTCGATGCGTTGCGATGGAAGTAGCATGACTACATTTTCCCGTTTTGGGGTGATAAAAAATTACAAAGCTAGCCAATTCGTTCGGTATGAACGAATGATTTTGTTTGAGATCAAGTGAGATTCGTATCTCGGTATTTAATAAAAAAATTCATACACTGAAATTTTGGTACATACATTTACACAGTAAAAAAAAAAACTTTTTTATGTTATGGGTAGAAAATTATTTGAATATGAGATTATCTTTAACGTAGCGTTATTTATGAAAACAATGTTGTTCAAACTGCAACTTAATTATTTAAGTTATAAATTCTTCCTTGATCCTTGATAATTCGATCATGTTTTATACTTTTTTCTATACCAAATAAAATCCAAATACAATTAGTTAATGTAAGTTATTTTTTTGCAACAATATTTAAATAATCTTGTAAATAAAGTAATTTTTTTTTAAAGCCTATCAAAAAAATTAATCAAACCTATTTAATAAGTACTTATTTAAAGCTGAAAGTAACTATGTACTTATAATTCGTAAAGCTTAAATAAAAAACAAATACAACTGCGAGCACCCTAAATTGCAATTGAGTACGTTGTAGTATAATTTTGGGCAGCGCTGCATGTTTTTTTATCTCTTACTTTTTAATTTTCTTTAATTTACTTTGTTTTAATATGTTGACAATTCAATTATTGGCTACTTTTGGAAAATGTGGTGTTAACCCATGAAAAAGTACTCAATTTTACAAGAAATCAAGCTACCCAAACAAGTCAGCGGGTCAGCTAGAGTATATTGGTAGATGGGTACTTGGGTACAATGGCACTTTTATGAAAACAAAATGTACTGGATTTACCAATCTACCCAACTACCCACGGCAGTGTGAATACCCCTAATATTATTTCTGGGGTAGAATTTTAGCTCAGGACTATACGTCTAGGTTCGGCTATGAATATTTTAAAAGTGACTCATCGCTAAAACACGCGAGAATTCATTACTTAAGAACCAAATTCGGGCTGACTTTTGTTCTAGCTAACTAATAGTTTATCTTTACAACACTGATCGGACGTTTTTTTTTTCCTTTTAATACAATTGTGGACTGGGTATATTTTTCGCATTTGCTGGGTATACTTTTTGCCCAAGTTGTGGAATTTTGTCGAAGTCTACCCGATTTATTTGTGTCTAGAGCGAAACATTGCTGTTATAATACATAAAACAATTTCGCAAATTGGTTTAAAGTCAATTGCTGTTAACACTAACATGAAATAATATCGAACGATTTCCGCGAAATAATAGAAGTACCGATTTTTTCGATATTGAATTTTTTTTTGCAAATTTCTTATACATCCCAAAACGCATTACCTGGTGAAATATTGCAAACTAACGCACAAATAAGTAGGAAAAACTCTCTTCTGCTTTCTTGATTTCAATTCCTTGAATAGGCTTTTCTGATCAATAATTTTTTATTCAATTAAATCAAAAATTCAATTCATATTTTTCCCAACGTTTCGTTGATTGTTTCTAAAAAAACAATCAACTCTTCTTCTCTCTTCTCTAAAATTTTGTTTTTTAACAAATACGATAACTTCGCGCAAAGGTATTCAGTACAACAAAAAAAACCGAAAGAAATAAAAATGGGAATGATAATTAATAGTTGTCATATAATGGATGCTAGTTGAGTATTTGCTGTCACTTTCAGTTTTAGTTGTTTTTTGTTTGAATTGTAACGCTTTAGTCAATAACGTACTATCAAACAATTAAAGGTTTTTAACTTCAAATTCAACCTGTTACATTAAAAATTGAGCTTTTCCAAATCAAATTTAACTTTTTACAAGTCCAGCATTTTTCATTTTATATTCAACCTTTTACTGTTAAAATTCAACTTTTGCCAATATTTGTTTTCTTACTCAACTTAAATTCAATATTCTAATAAGAATGAAGATTGTGTTTAGCGCCTTTTAATGGTTTAGTAGATTTATACATGTAGTGGTATAATTAGCTGGCCAAAAGTTAAAATCTGAAAATTTAGCAGAAGAAATAAAGCATATCAGAATAGATCGAAAGACTCCCCTTTTAGACACCGTAACCAAACGTCTTGTGGACCTTTGAACTTGAACTTTAAAAAGGTGAATTTAAACTGTAGAAAGTTGAATTTAAAAAGGAATAAGTTTAATTTAAAATGAAACGGTTGAATATGAAGTTAAAAACCTTTATTTTATTAATCATTATTAATGCATCATCACTGTATTGTAAAAAGTTTTTCTTTAACTGTAAGAAGTTGTTTTTGAACTTTAAAAGGTTTGATTTGAACTGTAAAATGTTGAACTTGAAATGGAAGTTTCGATTGAAATTATAAAGGTTAAATATGAATTTAAAATCCTGTATTAATCATTAGTTTTTAAGATTTTTTTTTGTTTTTTTGTGTGTTTAAAGATTATTTTATGTACACTTATAATTTAATTGAAGTTTACAGAAGTATATCAATCAATAACAAAAGCAATTGCAATTTTAGCAACCAGCACAAAAAAATAATTGTAGCAAGCCGTAAATATTTTCAAATTTTGTTATATTTATAATTATAACAATTGTTGCAACGACATGAAACATTTGTAATACTGCATAAACATGATCTTGCTGCTTCATTGTCTTGTCCTGTAACTTTCGTTTCCAGTTTGGGTAACTAAACTCATGCAATTGGAACAACTTGTCGAATGTTATTGTAACGCATAAGTTCAATGCGACTTTATTGTTGGCATGAAAAATACAGAGAACCCGTTGTAGCAGTTATGCCTTCTCTTTTATCTAAAGCAAATTAATATATCTATAATTTTTTTATATAACTTAATACACAACTAACATGTTTTTAGTGTTAGTTAATACAAATCTAGGAAAAATGCAAAACCTTTAGGTTTTGAGAAAATTTCGTTTTGGGATGAATGATAAATTTCTAATTGGATTTTTCCTTTCAAACTATTCGATAATGGTTTGAATCTGTCGCACTGAACATTTTTGGGGTAGCGACAATTGTGAATGTTTTTTTCATTTAGGGGCCATTTTATAGTACCATTTTATTATTTCATTGCTACTCATTGCTGATCATTACTGTTTCTTCTTTATTACGTGATTGAAATTTGAGCTAAATGCTCTAATTTTTTCGTTATTCAGATCAAAGGGGTTTTTTAAAAAAATTCAAATCTATATGGTACAATTAGAGTATTCAGTTATACTTCAACTTATATAAAAGCAATTCTAAAGCTCTGAATTTTACTCTTTAAAAAAAAAAAAACTTTTAAATGAAATTAAATTTTTTTTTAAATGACGGACATTCGAACAAACTGCCTCTGAGCAAAAAAGTAATTATAAATTATTAAGTATTATATGTGCATTATTTGCAATTTTCGACTATTACGAAAATTTTACGAAATTTTTCTTATGATTTTCTCATTACAGCATATAAAGCTTCGTTCAAATGTCAACAATTTTCTTCTTCTATAACAAAGTGAATTATTTTACATTGAGAAGAATGGGATAAATGAGCATAACCATCTTTACCCACGGGCTTTGCTTAAGGCCTCTCGATCCAAGTGGCCCGAGTAGTATGCTTTTGAAAACATAAGTAAAAGATTTAAGAATTTTCTATTTCAAAAAGAAATTTTTTAGGAATCCCAAAATATGGAAATAAGGATAAGTTTCAAAGTTGTCTTGGTAACAACACGAAAATATAACAACACGTTTGAATAAATTAAAATCTATTTTGAGATAATTTTGAGAGCCTCATATGTTAACCCTTAAATGTCCACTGTATCTTTAAAGATACAACCATTACAACCAGACATCTGGTCCGTTCGAGTACTTCTCCAGTGAAAAATATCCAGCAGCAACTTACAAGAGAGTAACGCACAATTCTCTCTCAAATAGAAAAATATCATAAAAAGTACGCGAACGCAAAATTTGCAAAAACTTGCAAACCACGATAACAGCTGATTAACGTCTTGCTTACATTTCAAGTGAAATGGCAAGCAAACGCAAATAGGACATAAAGTGTTTTCCTGGAACATTTCACAAGGTTAAAAGCGGTTAGATTTAACAAGTGTATCATATAATCATGGTGACTTTAACTTAATTTTATAAAATTTTTACTAAATTTGTTTGAATTGTTTGAAAGTTCAAATTGTAACTGTCTGAAATCAGCTGTTTTCTAGCTTGCTAATTCTCGACAGTAAAAATTTTTCTAGCAGGAATTTGCAACTTCTCCTCCGAGTCAACTGTCACTTTGCGCTCTCAATTTCTCTCATTTTGCAAGTTTTTTACGTACGCGAACGCCAAAAGCTGATAATTTGTGAAAATTATCACAAATTATCAGTACTCGAACAGACCAATCCTTTCATTTTTACCATTAACGACCCAAAACCTATGAAATGAACATTGTTGCAATCGGAAAGACATAACGTTTAAAAAAAATAATCTTAAATTTGTTCAACAAAAAAAAATTTATAGACAAACCAAATTAAGTCAAGTTAATTAAGTCAATAATGATGATAATTATAATAATACTAACAATAATAATAATAATACTAACAATAACAATAATGATACATACTAAGAATAATATTCTTAATAATAAGAATACGTATAATACAAAAAAATGGATTCACGAAAAAATTACTCACTTGGTGAAACTCTTGTATGAATGTGGTTATCATTAGCTGTATTGCCGCAGATCTAGTAGCATGAAACGTCAAATGACCTCCCGACCGCATATTCAATTGCAAAGCAGCAGGTCTTGGCAGAGTTACTGCATTTTGAAGATCATGATAGGACATGGATTGTACTACTATAAGATAATCCGCATCACGTCGTGCCAAGTAAACTCCATTATGTGAGATTCCCAGAATGGAAACATCTGGAAATTGTGGGGCACCTTGTACAGCAAAGAGTCGAGCAAAGTAAAGGGGCCATCCTCTTGCCATATCAACTAAGTGACGCTTCACTATTGCACGCACATTCTGATTTCGTACTGTTTCGACGGTGACACCGTGTCCATTCAACATATTTATGGCTGCTGTCTTTTCCTGCGGTGAAACTCGCATGCATGGCGTGAGTCCAAACACATCACTAATCACTTGCATAAAAAGAAGATCCAGAGCGATTGGCGGTCCAATTGGTTCATTTGGATGAAAAACTTCTTTGCGCACTCGCAACTTCCAAGAAACACGATTGTACGTAAGGCACGCAGTGGCAGGACTTTTAAGCGATGGTGGTGCTGGTACTGGTGCAGGTATAGCTGGCAATGGCCACTCCTCGCCGCAATCAGTTTCCTCATCACGTCGTGTGCTTTGTGACACAAGCGTTGAAGCAGAATACTTACGTTTTCTTTCGTTTTCATATTTTTGTGCCATATGCGTCTTAAAAGTAGCTGGAGAAGTCGAAGTGGAGCCTATACTAGTACTGATAGCTAATGTGGTGGTATCTGTTGTATAAGAATGCTTTCTGGTTGGTGAATGCGTGGGAAGAGGACCCTCATCGCGTCTTACTGATGCTGTGATAACCTTAGGTGGTGCTGGTTGATACACTTTGTGGCTTTCTTTTTCTCGTTCCACTTGACGAATTTCATAGATACGGTCACGTTTCTCTCGCTCTTTTTCTCTTTCGCGATCACTTCCACTCGAACAAGGCCCTTCGACTTCAGTACGGTCCCAGACCGATTCAGAGAAATCATCACGGTCTCGAGATCGGGAACGAGATCTAGAACGATCACGCTCATTTTTCGCTTCTTTTTTAAAAGAAGTTTCATACACCATATCAAGTTCGGCTGCCTCGGCCCTACCCCAGGAATCATATTCTTCTTTTGTAATCTCAGCTGTGCTCCAATTGTGCCGTGCACCAAAAGTGTCACGCTCCTGACGCTGAATGAACGCTGGTATATCTTTTTCTCCTTGCATACGGAACTCACGGTCTTCGAGCTCAGTTTCATGTACCGGTGGGCTTTTTGGTACTGGTGGAGGTGCAGGTGGAGCTATTGTTGGAGGTCGAATTGGTGGAGGTGGTGCTGGTACTGTCGGAGCTGGTGGCACAATGTTCGACCAAGCTGGTGGTGGAGACAGTTTTCCTTCCATTCGTTCGACTTGCGTACGAACCGAAGTCAGATCTTTTGTACTACTCATGCCACCAAAATGTCCACCTAATTGCTGTTGAAGCATAAGTTTACGTGTGTCCTCGAGTTTAGCGGGAGCACGCTGTTCCGATTTGGTACTCACAGTGGAACGAACCGAATGACCAGCAGTGACTTGTTCTAAGCGCTGACGCATTTC
Organism: Tetanocera ferruginea; assembly: GCA_958299015.1. NCBI lineage: Eukaryota > Metazoa > Arthropoda > Insecta > Diptera > Sciomyzidae > Tetanocera > Tetanocera ferruginea. Next base: position 135,544,157 of record OY282643.1, read on the forward strand.
TGAGCTTAGTTTAAGCTTGCCAACACTACCTGGAGGTGGTCTGTCGGCGCCTATTTCAAAACTTTTTTTCGAAATCTTGTTTGTAGTTATGGCTGTTTGTTGTTGCATTTGTTCACTTACGATGCCGATTCCATTATTTGGAGGTTTACTTACTGATGTCTCAATTTTTATGGACGTGCGCACTAATTGTGAATGATGTATTGGCATGCTAGTTGCTGGTGATGGAGGCTTAGATGAATCGATCTCAAACTCCTCCCATTCAATGTTGGATCCATTGAGAGAGCCATTACTGCTATGAAATTGCGATTGTGGTGTTGTCTTGCGTTGATGTTGTCTCATTTTAAATGCAAAAAAGTCTTCTTCAGTTTCAAATTGTGGTCCATCTTGTGGTGGTGGCCAACGCCACTTGCCTATTCGTACTGTTTTGGCACGTCCATAGGGATCGAGGAAATGTCTGGTTTCAGATGGATCTTTTGCTTCGACTGGTGGTGGCATTGGTGGTGGTGGGGGTGGTATTGGTATAAATGAGCCAACACTTTCCGATGAAGCTTTTCGATTTTGGCTATTTTCCGAAAACTGTGATATACGATTTTTGAAACTCTGCTTTCGCACATTGCTTTGAGAGCTGAGGTTGATTTTATTTGTCGTTGTATGAATAGAATTAATAGAATTCGTTGTTTGTTGAACTGTAGAGAGCACAGGAACAGGAGGAGGCGATACAGCCCCTGATGAAGTATCCTGTTGACTAAGTAATGTTTGCAAGGCTTGGTTTTGTGCAAGAAGTTGTTGCTGAATTTGTAAGTTTTGAGCCATGGCTGATTGCAAAAATGCACGCTGAACTTGATGTTGATATACATTCGGGTCTGAATCAGGCGGAACACTTATTATTTGCATAAGACTCTCTGGATTTCCACTCATTAAAGGACTTACAATTGGTGATGTTACCAGACTAGAGTTTGGGGCTGATTGATGATGGGTAGTACCACCACCTTTAATATTTTCAATTAACTCTGCTTGTTCGGATAAAGTTTTAACTGCATCGCTTATAAAAATTGGTTTAAATAAACCTGTTATGTACTCGTCTAAATTTGAAGATTGTTTATCTTCTGTGGTTTTCTTATCTCCTCCCTTTATTTTTGAACTAAGAAAATTGGCATTACAAAGACCCATGATTGTGTTATCAGTTAGAAGTGGTGCTTCAAAAAAATCACTTGTTACATTTTTGTCGACATTTATTTCTTCAAAACTTGTTTTGCCACCTCCTCTGATGCTTGCAGCCAAAGATCTTGCGTCAGACAGTTCATCCAGTGAGCCATCAAGTACGGGACTGAATAAGTCGTCTAAGAACTGATCTACATCAGATGCTTGTGAAGGAACACGCACTCGACGCACGTGCGATGCAAGTGATGGAGCTTCGCTCGTATCTGACATTGCTGAAGAGCGTGTTGCATACTCAGATTTGTCTAAGTATTTACTTGAATGTGATCCTCCATGAGATCGGCGACCTGCTTTTTGAGACTTTTGATAACGTTGGCCAGTTTCCTTACCCATTGGAGCAAGACGCTCAGCAGAATGATAACGTTCATTTAAACGACTTTCAGATAGACCTAAATTTGTTAAAGGTTCGGGTTCTGGTATAGGAACTATGTCCGTATCATCGCTAGCCAAAAGATCATCCAATGACTTTGATCGTGTCTTTTCTTGTTCAAAATAACGCTCATTTAAAGCTGAACTTCTTGACAGGAGGTCTCGAGAAGTTTTTCTAACTGGCTGCTCAATATGAGGTTCCGGTATTGGTGATTCCACTGACGCAGATAGTTTAATTTTCGGTGGTTCAGGTGGTGGAACTTGAGGCCTCTTTGGGCTATTGCTTTCAGTTTCTGGCATTAAAGTTCTGGAGAATTTAGCTCCAGTCTTCATTAGATCACTACGGCCAGCTGGAAAAGCTGGAAATAATTCTTTTTCAGATATTAAATCGAGCACATAGTCCATGCCACAGGAATCAGTCACTAATTTTCCGTCATCGAGTACTACTGTCCAACCAAGATTAGATATTCCTAGAGTAGAAATTGCTAGCGACGCAGCCTCTTCGCATGTTGTCCAGGAGTCAATTGCGACTGTCTGTGTTACCTCATCAGGTAAAGTCAGAGCGACTGCTATATCAGACATACGCGTAATAGCACGCCACTCCACCCACGACGGTGTAAAGTTTCTACAGGTATTTGATTGATTATTGTTAGTGTTTCGAAGGATTTTCTTCAAAAGAATATCCTTTAATGATGCGGGTGCATTATCAGCGATAAACTTCATTAGATATTTGCTAAAAGCAGGACCTGGTAGAAATGAGGATAAACATTGTGCCATCAGCTGCCATATACGGTGTGCCTGCATCTCTTCAGCATGATAAACTTGGTTGCACAACTGTACTAATATTTCATCACGCATACCACGCGAAGATAAACCTTTATGCACAATATAATCAGACAAAACTTTCTCCTTTTTGCCATCAATTGTTGTGTCATTTGCCCAACGTAAAATAAGCTTAAATACCGCTAACGAGTCTTGAAAATCTTGATCTCGAGAAGCTGCACGTGAAAGAAAAGGAGTAGTAATAGGATCACGTCTGGGCGACAATCTCATTCCATTACAATAGACTGAACTGAACTTTCCAAATGAAAACTGATCCAGATCCTCAGGTAAGTCGGCAGCAACTGGTGGTCCAGGAACTGTACCCACTACTTTTACAAGATGTCGATCACCATGTACTGGTGTCCAACCTTCGATTTTCGAGAATATAAATGCCAATTCAGCTGGTATATCTAAGTAAGCAATTTGACTACGTTCTAGGTTTTCCTTAGCAATTTTTTTAGCTTCACGTTCCTTCTGGGCCTTCTGGACTTCAAGACGACGTTTATGTTCAGCACGTAGTTTTGTAACCAGCTTACGATCGAGCTTACCTCGAGTGAGTGCCTGTAATTGTATCACTCCTTTACGTAGTCTTTGATATTTTTTGTGATCGCGATAGCTGCGCCATTTAGATTGAATCTTTGTGGCGGCATTCGTCTTACGTAGCATTTGGCGTCGCACTAACATGCTACGTACATTTTTTTGAATGACAACAGCAGCTGATCGCAAGCGATCAGAACGTCCACCCTCCAACATTCGATGCAGAGCTTCGCGTAAAAATACTCGTGTTGCACCTAACTGGAAGTCAGGGCCTTCAATACCGGTTCGTGGCAATGATTCTAATAAAGAGCGACAGAGTTCTCTATATGGCGTTCCTCTTGGTAGAGGTGAGCGCATCAAATGTCTATAGCGTTCGACGAAATGCTGGAATCTAAGTCGCACTGGATAGCCCTTTTGACGAATTTGAATTGTGTCCAGCATTCCTAGGTAGCGTAACTGCTGTAACACGCATGGCATATCCATTTTCAGAGCGTGTTTTTCATTGTTGGGTTTAATACAACGTACAAACCAAGGATTACAACGTCCCATTGACTGCAACAACTGCTGAAGAGAGTCCGAAAAACGAGCAGCTACCGTGGGTGTTCTTGGTTTCATTGTAACAAATCGGCCATTATTTCCTTTTGGAAGCGTCTTGCCAGAATCTCTTTGAGCTCTTAATTGTTTTGTTAGGTCGACAACTAATTGAAGCTTACTTGATCCTAATAATTCGAGAACATCGCTGCGCAAGGCATCACGGTTTTTGTCCAAAAAGCCATCAACACAATACCAAACCTGACCGGCGTAGTGAGTTATGCCAAATTCCTGTGCTCCAATACGTGGTCTGGAGTACAATTCGTTAAGAGCGTGGTTATAGTGACATTTTTCGAGAAAACTCATATCAGAAGCTCGAGGAAAGTTTGATTCATCATCGAGTAAATGAAAAATGCCCACGGGTTTTTTGGCTAGTAAATGTATGACTGGTAGGTTATCATCCCAAGTGAGTGGGGTCCATTCTAAGCGCTCTCGTGCATATTCGGCTTGTTCTAGTTTAAACACGTGTTTGTTGAAATATAGTTGAAGATTTTCATTTGCATAGTTGATGCATAATTGTTCAAATGAATTTTCTGCCAAATCTTCAAAGCCAAATATATCGAGTATGGATATACGATGGGCATCATGGGTGCCACCTTTGTGAACAATAGAATTAATACGCGACACTAACCAATTGAAAAGGCCAGCATAGAGAGCTTTTGCAAACGCATCCCTTGAGTCCAATGCCTGATCTATACCCAAAGGTGTATAAAGACGTTCAGATCTTGCTTCAGTAATACGACTGGTAAGAGCACGATGAAGTCCATCTGAAGAAATGTGTAATAAATGAGCAGCCCATTTAATCTCAGCGTCTGAGCCAACCTCAACTCCCTCTTGACCATGGCGTAACTGGCGTCGATGAAAGTAAACATTTCCTAAATGAAGAACTGATGCAAGAATTCGAATAATTCCTTCACGTTCGCCTTCAGATACTCCCAAAACTTGCATTGCACTTTGCAGTGAATCCCAATCAACACGTCCCGGTGCACAGTCAGAAGCACCTTGATTTAAGTAAAAGTACTTATCTGCTTCCAACAATCCATATTTCGCGCGTTCAACCTCGGACAGTCCACCTAGCATTTCATAAAATACATGATAGTTTCGTTCGCCTGGAGCCTGGGTAACAATTCTAGACTTCTCAAGCAAATACTGTGTTATTTTAGCACCAACAATAGCGCTATTCTTGAAGTAAACTTCCAGATATTTGCCAAAGCGTGAACTATTGTCATTACGAGCTGTTCGTGCATTTCCAAATGCTTCCAGCAGAGGTGCTGCTTCGAGAATTTGTTCAGTTATCACTGCGGAAGCTGATCCACCACCAGGTACTACTGCAGCTAAATACTGCATCACCAACTTTGTCGACTCAGTTTTTCCTGATCCCGATTCCCCTGATATGACCACCACTTGTGGTGATGGTAATGCGGCATGTGCAGCAGCTCCTATAGCAAAGAGATGTGGTGGCATAGCACCAAGCGGTTTCCCGGCATACTGTTTTGCCACCTCGAGACCGTATGAATCTGGAAACATTTTGTAGGGATTTACGGCGATTAAAATACTTCCAGCAAATGTGTAAATGAGCCCTTTGTCGTATCGCAAGCGTAGATTCCAAAGAAGAGAAGCCTCATGTAGTTCGTCCAATTGAGTCATGTCTTCAACACCACTGCTTCCTAAGTCCTGACGGGGGCGAAGGCTTCCCTCGCCTGGTTGGAGTGCAAATGTTTGAGGCTGAAATAAAATATGCTTTAGTATGAATCTTTCAATTAAATGATAATAAAAAATATTCAAAAAATTATTTTAAAACATATAAGAGAAAACACATTTAACCCCATTTGTAAATAGAAATATAAATTCACTTTATAAGTTTTTTTTTTTTATTAATACAAACATGTCTGGCTATGATGTCGCTACATAGCGTAGAAAGCTTCTTTACACTCTGTGGATAACGATTTTTCATTTTTCTTTCTTTTACACGCAGCTGCTTCAGACGCAGATTGACAGAATTTTTGTCCATATTTGAAAAATCTTCAATACTTTGTGGACGCTGGCGACGCAGCACATGTGGGGACAGAAGTGTTATTGACGGCGAAGGTACCGGACTTGGTGTGATGGATCCACATCGTTGCCATGGCTCAAGGTGGAAGCGTACAATACGCATTCGAAAGCGAATTTCAAGAATAAAAACACAAGTCCTTTTTTATATTGCTTTATATATATATTCTATAAGCATTTATAATTCACAAAAAAGTCATTTTACGGACATTGTTAACAATATGAGTTTTCTTGCGCGCACTTGAATCTTAACTAAACTCAAAGGAGAAGATAGGAGACGATCAATCCAATGGCAACCAGAAAATTTCAAGACACTTAAGATATGTATAAAAACTTGTTCCTTCTCGATGACATTGCTTTGCTTTGTATCAGTTTAACTGTTGTTTCAGTGAGCGTTATCCGGAAAAACTGGAAAAGCATTTCTCTCATATCGTGTAAAGCAATATCTATGTCTCTGCAGAAGAAATTCTTATTCATAGCACTTGTGTGGAAAATGCTTTTGACTTCTACCATGTCGTTTTGAAGTAATTGAAGAAATAATAGAAAAACATTCATCTTGATTACAACAATCAATTTCGACAAATAAAATTAAGCAAATAAAAAACTGCAGTAGTACTGCATAGTTGTAGCTAAATTGTACTGTTGTACTACTTTTTACAAAGTCAAATTATTAAAAGCGAATAAGAATGAAGTTACTGGAGAACAATTAAAAGTGCCACAACTCACTTTGTTTTTTAATCGAGATAAACAAAATACAAAAAGTATAGAAATGTACAACAAAAAATTAAATCGAGGCATAAAAAAAAAATTTGAATAATTGCCAACATATTTTATGTAAATTGTTTAATATGAAGATTAACTTAATTTCTGCGTAAATGTGACTTATATCATTTTCAAAATAAATGGTTCAAAATAAACGGTCGCTTTTCAAAAAGTGCGAGCAAAATGAAAATAAAATAAATTCTCCACACAAATGTATTGAAAATCGAATCGTAAAGGCGTTTTAGGACTTTCTATCGCTTTTATGAAACAGTTCAATATGTATCAAAATAACAAATAGATGCAAAAAAAACAAAAATACATACAAAATGAATACAAAAATTTTATATCAAACATATAAATTGTGGATAGATATTATTACTCTATCCACGGTTTTTTTTTTGTTTTGTTCACAGAGAGACTTAACCTCGAGCTCAATAATAACCCATAAATAAAATTTGTAAGCTTTAAATACACATTATCCTATGGGAACAATTATGGCATCAAATTTTTTTTTATATTTAGTTAAAATTTATTTTTTTTTTTTTTAATAATTTCAAACAAACATACTTATAAAAGGAGAACATTTTTATAAAAGTTTAATAATCGTAGGGATGTTATTATTATTGTGCAATACTTATCCTTACCTTTGCTTTAATAAGTGCTTGAACTACAATCACTTGAGCAGCACGATGCACTTCCTGTATCTCGCCTGGAATTGGATGACCCACTCCCGGGTCGAACCAAACCAAATCACCTTCAGCCCAATCCATTTTAATACTGTAATTGTTCAGTATGTGAAATGCCGGTTTTTGCTAATTTAAAAACTTGACCGCTTCAAAGCAAACCGCTGACTATTAATTCTTCGTTATTAACTTAGGTCATTGCTGCAAGAAAAGAAAAATGATTTAGTACTTATTTAAGTATAGAGCATGTTCTTAATGTTAATGAAAATTATAACATTTTTTGTGTTTGATCATTGATCTTTTAATGATGTAAGGGGACGTGACGCCTGCCAAAAATGTTTATATTAATGTTTTAAAATGCGTATAAGTTGAAAAAAAATAAAATATCATTCTGAAAAATTGCACATATATTTTTCTGAAAAATATTTACACAAAAATGTTAATTAATATGTTATTTAACACTTTTTAATGCATGGAATGAACTACGAACAGAAAGATCGGTTGTATAGTTTAGTTTTTGAGTTTTTGGCCGATTTTGACCAAATAAATTGTCCGTTTTCGAAAAAACGCCGCCATTTTGCTATCTTTCGACCAACATTTTTTCTTCCAGTTCATTTCACGGCGGTTTGATCCTGATTTAAACGTCTTTTTTCAGATGTTTTTTCAGATGTTGGTTTTTTAAAAAAATTCCTGTAGCCAAATAAATGACCAAATAAATTGTCCTTTTTCGAAAAAACGCCGCCATTTTGCTATTTTTCGACCAACATTTTTTCTCTCAGTTCATTTCACGGCGGTTTTGATCCTGATTTAAACGTCTTTTTTTCACATGGTGCAGTGAGCCGCAATCACGCCCGGCATGATTTTTTTAATGGTTTTTAAAAAAAATCCTGTTGCCATACATGTGGTTTAAAAAATCCAACAAAATTTTTTGTATCACCTTTTTACCTAAAAATATGTATAAATTTTTTTAAATAATATTTTATTTTGTTTTTAACGTATAAGATGAATATTATTGAGTTTAAAATATTAAAACAAATTCTTTTGTAGGCCTCACGTCCAGTACAAAAACCAATACAATGTCGAATCGGAGTATCTACACCCAAATGCATCAACTGACCTTATTTTTGCACGGATTTCTTTCGGCAATAGCGTTTATTTCTTTATTAAAAATATATTTTTAATATCAAAAGGTAAAATGGACCAATTTTTGAAGTTTTAGATTTTTTATCAATTTTTTACTTTTTTTTAATTTTTTTGTGAAAAAATATTTTTTTTCGAAATATTTCTTTTAATAGCGCAAAAATTCCTAATGCAAATATAAAAAATAAACTTACAAAAAATGTTGAATAGTGGACCCAGTAAATTGTCCAAATTCAGAAAGCGAGGGTGCGTATCAAGTTTCTTATTTTACAATAAAAGACCACTTTTATACAAATTATAACAAAAGTTAATTTATTTTATAACTTTTTATATGTTATTAAGTAGCTAATCAATGCTTTAGTCAGTGTAAAAAATATTAGATACCAAACATAGTTAAATTAGGTTCTATGATTTACATTTAAGTTTATTCTATACCACATGGCATGATGCCCAAAAACTACTTTTGCAAAAAAATTTAAAAAAATTACTTTTGATTATTCATTATGTAGTCTTAAACAGTAGTTAAATGGAAAAGAATGATTTTTTAAATTGAAGACCTAAAAGAAGTACCGAAATGGTAAACAAACATGTAGAAAATTATTGGGCTTGATTTGATAGGCTAGAATCTAGCCGTTAGATTATAAAAATCGAATAAGTTATATATAAGATAAATTTCAATATATGCGACTATATTTGAAAAAAGCGAAAAAAACTTAAAATATTGACTTTTCAAACAAAATTTTAAAAAAAAAAATTATTTTTTTTAAGTGTCATGACCCACCTGTGGTGACCGTGGCATGCAGGTTAAGTGTGTTTTTTCAATAAAAAATTTTTCTGCAGACAATGGCAAACCTCAGAGTAAACAATGCCATGTAAAGCTTGTTGGGAACATGAACGTTAGCCGTTTGGAGTCGGCATAAAACATGTAGGTCCAGTCCTCGGTCAATTGTGTGCAAACATTTTAATAACATACACAGCGCAATTGATCATAAGAAGCTCGGTCAAAGTCCTTTCAAGGGTTGAAATGGCCAATTTGTTTTTTTTTTTTGTTTTTTTTTTTTTTAGTTTAGTTTAGTTTAGTATGATATTCTACACACATTAGGATTAACTTCTAAAGGATTGGAAAAACAAAACGTACCCTAAAATTAACTGATGATCGGTATGTTCGTTAAATCTACTTTTCGAACAAATTCAATACCTCTGAAAACAAGCATAGTTAAATGTTTAAGTTGAACGTGATTTGCGTATTCATCTTGTCTATCGAAAAGTCTTATCTGCTTTCTCCAGACAAGAAAGTATTCTATAAGCCTCGCTGCTTGGTAATTGGCAAGTGTTAAAATGTATTTCCTTTATAGTGTGTAGTTGAATAACCTTGAGAGTTGGCGTAGACATTACACCGTAGACCATTTGTTGACTTACAAATAAATAAGTGAAAACTGTTAAACACTGTCAACACCCAAAACTTATATCTTATTGAGATATATTTGCACTATTCGTTAAGTTTAACATTTTAAGCATGTTTATTCAACTGAACTTAAACTATTGGTGAATGAACTTAGCATACTCGTTGGTCATTAGAATTCATTTAGCGTAACTCGTAAAAATGTGAAGTTTACGATGATTTTGTTGAGAAAGTGGTGAAAATGTTTATATTAGCTGTGGAAATTTCACTAGTTATTTGCAAGAGCTGAGATAAGTTTTGCAAATATGTGAAGATATGAAACGCCCATTCTAAGGGTCCAATATTCTAGTAAGAGGCTTTTTTGAGGCAATACTAAAAAAAAACTCAAACTATAAAACTGAGTCATAAACTTGCCTTTTAATTATGTAAATAAAAATAATTATCAGAAAGACACTCAAATAAGAGAACTTAATATGTAGTTCGAAAAAAGAAACGTTTTATCGTGAGCTACGCATTCCAAGCATAACTTTCACCTGTTAACCGTTTTATATAAAAATGTTCATCTTAACATTAAATTCGTTTGTTAAAATTTCATTAATGAATTCATCTCTTCGTTGAAGTCAAACTAGTTGGTGAAAAATTATATTTCTTTACATTCGAACAGAAAAGTCTCGATAATAAAGAAAACATCAAAACAATAAGAACTTGTTTTAGTGTTGATAAACAATACACGCAAACCGATGGAAGCACACGCAGATAATAGTGTGTTTGTTTAAAAGAGAAAAAGAAAAATGTGGTCGGAACATGAACTTAACAACAAGAAGCGCCTTATGCTCAAGACAAGCCATAATAAAATTTTGCCACAAATTTGACCCCATTTTAGTGTAATGCGTTTAAAAACAAATAGATTTAAATGATTTAAGCAAATACTTATATATAAAGTGTACATTAGACCGTATCACCTTGTATGGCAGAAAAATATACCTATTTTGACCCCGCCTCAATCGTTAGATATTTGAAAGACATTTTCGAAAAAAATATTTTTTTTTTTTTTAAAGTGGTCCCTATGGTGCTATTTTGGTTTTTTCGTTATATCTTCGGTGTTTCTTGTTCGATCCGGAAGATTTTATATCTGTGTGTTTGTTGGTGTTATACAAATATTTTCTTATGTTTTTTTTACCTCAAATGTTTTTTTTCTACTGATTACACAATCGATCTTCGTTCCTACCATCTTATCCTGCTCCAAAAAGTCCAACAAATTAAAGCTTTGAAAAAATCATTATAACCATGGGAAGAAGTGAAATCGAAAAAATGGATTTTAGGAGCACTTCCGACCTATTTTGCAAAGAATAACACTTTGGATCATAATAAATTTTTTTTAATTTTCGAAATCGGAAATTGGGTTTAAGATTTAAGAATTCGGATTTAAGGTGGCTGTAGCAGTCACTTCATATCAAAAAGTAAATCGGTATTTTTCAGTGATCAATAAAATCGAGCTTTAGTTCGCATGAAACGTGCAAAAATACTTAATTTAAACAAAATACATTTCCGTTAGCGCGACTTTGACAGAACAAAATTACCAACAAAACGAAATGTGGTGGAATACGTGTTGTTTCTTCAGCATAATTAAAAAGTCAAACGCAGTGCATTCACAGAAAATATATACGACGAAGTTTCAAGATTGTGGCATGGCGCAAAAATACCAATAGTGGCGAGAACCCACAATCGAAGCCAAATTCGGCAATTTCGTGGTCCCAACCACCAACCCCACATCAACTATAGCAGCACAACTTACACTGAAATGATCGACTGGTCAAGAGTTCAGATCACTGAGCCGCCATGTCTCCAGTTTTACAAGCAAGACCAACTGTCTGATCTACAGTATTCAGACGAAATCATTAAAATTCCAGGTGAGCACCACAGAAAACATTAGTTTAATAATTGAATGATGTTATGTTGACGTCATAATTTAATCCGTTTGTATCACGTTTTATTTTTGACAGATTATCTTTGCCACTCGCAAAACACGGTTTCGTTCAAAAAGTACATAAGTCGGCCACAGCAGTCACTGACGAAAATCGATTGGGGCACATTTTCGCAAAACTTGACAGTTGCGAGCGTTACAGCCACCTTGAATCCCGAAAAGATTTCGAAAATTCAAAAAAAATGTTTTATGATCCAAAGTGTTATTCTTTGCAAAATAGGTCGGAAGTGCTTCTAAAATCCATTTTTTCGATTTCACTTCTTCCCATGGTTATAATGATTTTTTCAAAGCTTTAATTTGTTGGACTTTTTGAAGCAGGATAATATGGTAGGAACGAAGATCGATTGTGTAATCAGTAGAAAAAAAAACATTTGAGGTAAAAAAAACATAAGAAAATATTTGTATAACACCAACAAACACACAGATATAAAATCTTCCGGATCGAACAAGAAACGCCGAAGATATAACGAAAAAACCAAAATAGCACCATAGGGACCACTTTAAAAAAAAAAAAAATATTTTTTTCGAAAATGTCTTTCAAATATCTAACGATTGAGGCGGGGTCAAAAATAGGTTAGTTTTGGTGATACGCTCTAGTGTACATTCTTATTGAATATAGTTTACAGTTCACTAAAACGAATTATATATTAGCAGGTTCATCCTTACGTAAAATCTTAAAACTCGTATAACCGGAACGATTAGTTCATAATTTAAAAGTGGAACATTCCACGGTGACGGGTGTTACATTTTCACGCTTTTAAAAAACAATAAATTAGCAAACATTCAATTATTTAAGTTGTCTATATATTATGTGGGGAAAAATTTTTAATTTAATTCGGGTGTTACGACGGGTGTTACGATTACTCATTGAAAAATCTGACTTCACTCTGAATATATGTGAAATTCAGCCAAATTACAGTTAAAAACAAAAATTTAAAACTGTAAATTATAGTGTTTCGCGGTTAACTCAGAGTTTAAAAAAGTTAAAAATACTTTTTTGAGAGTTTTAATCAAATATTTTAATGTGTGACGAGTGTTACGAGAAAAATCTCTATGTTAGAGTAGACGAGCTGCATTACTAAAAACTAAAATTTGTTCATGAATTCTGTTTGTATTGTTAATTTAACAACTGCAACTGCTGTATTTTCAAAAACAATAATATTGCGTTTATGTTATATTCGAGAATTAAATAGTATTAAGAAGATATTCCCTTTTTATATTGACACTTATATTTTCTTTTATATTTATGTGAGTTAATATCGGTATAAAAACTCTTAACTTGAAAATAAAGACCTTGACAAGATCGAATTTGTATGGTACCCAATTTGGGCTACATTGCCAACTGGTTTTCTTCTAGGATAGTCAGTATGTATTAATTGCTTATGATATTATTTGAATTCATTCCAATGTGAAGCAAAATACAAATTACAAATTGTGGCGAAATAAATTTGCGGGTTTATTTCCTTTCATTTGCTTCATATCGGTATTTTCTAATATTAATCGTAATGTTTCCAAAATATAAATAAATATAGTTCATTTTTGTGTGTACTCATCTTTTTTGAGCAGCAAACCTACTATGGTTCCGCTTACTATGTAAGTGACATATCATCAGTGTTTGAGCGACCATGTCTTTGGACATCTCGGAGAACCTCACAGCTACATTATTTTTAAGCAAAAGTTTGGGATTATAAAATGAATTCATTACTTTTAAAAAAGAAACAAATTTTGAAGATAAATCATATTTTCAGAGTACTAACATCCTCAATCCTAAAATATATTCAACTATTTGAAAATATTTCTTAACCATCTCATACATGCATGACTTGTTTCAATGGCATGATTTCTTTACAAACAAAACTTGCGTTCCATAATATCATTCAACCAAGTCTAAACTAAATTGTATTTAAAACTTTTTCCAATAATTATAATATTTTAATAATCAAGTGCAAACAAACATAAAAGGTATTAAACTTTCTATAAGCAATAATACCGAAGCGTGAACAAAACTCTTCGACTGTCGTCAGTGCTGGTCTTAACAAAATTTTTCAGTTGAAGCAACTGGTTTTTACAAGCAAGTGCAGAACACAAATTATTATTCAATAATCTTCAAGCGTGGAGTTATGTTTTTGTTGTGGTTATTGGACATGCAACACATGCAACAAACTAAGTTTATGTTGATTGAAACATTTAAGTTTAGATCATTGAACGCAACTTCGTAGATAGTGAAAACAATCGAGTGATAAACTTTACACGGACACATTCATGTGTATCTCAGTTATTGTACTTTGGCATGCAATTTTTAAAGATTTTTATAGAGATACAAACATATTTAAATTGACAATATTTTATAACCTTTTTTTTTTAACACTCACACAGAAATGATTTTAATAAGAAATTGTTCAAGTCCACTTTTTAAGTATTCAACCATTTTTTTCGAATTCTGAAGGTTGTTATTCTTGTATATTTTATGATTTGAAAATAAAACGATGTACAATATCAAGGAATTTAAATTATTGCGTTTTTTTTCCATAATAAAATAATAAATATTTAATACAATTTAATATTAGTATTAAAAATACTTCTACACATATGCTATATAAACGCAGTACAAACACATGCATATTAGTATTTGTGTCAAATATGTCAGAAAACGTACTTACAGCAAAGCACAGAGAGTGTATAAAAAGATATGTTTAAAAAAAAAAAGCAAAGATATAACACGATGTGAAAACGAAAGACTTAAGAACAAAACTTGAATTTGCTGAATTGAATCGAGTTTGCGTTAAGTTTACGTAGAGGCTTTGGAATTTATCGTCTTGTATTACAATCAACGTTCGCCTAGCCCACAAAAAAGGCGCAACGTTAAGCGAAGAAATGGGCTGAGAAACAACAGCTTAACTCGTTTCACATTGTCACTCTCTTGTTTTGTCTCTTGCTATCAAATCAAGCAAGTAGTGGATGGATAACGTTAAAGCAGAAGATATCAACCGGAATCGGTTCTTGTATGCTTTCCATCACAGTTATTGGGCCTTTCCCCAAAATTTTTCATGGCAAATTTTTATGTTGGGTAAGAAATTGCTTAAATGATTTTATTAAATTTATGAATTAAAAAAAATATACATATTAAACAATTTATTGAGTTGTTAAAAAGAGACTTACAAATTCAAGATTTCAAGGCATTATATAACATCATGAATGACAAAATTACAATTTATAAACTTTTACAGCAGTATTTTATGCATTAAATCATCATTGATTTTCTTAGTTTGCGTAAATATAGAAATGCATACATATTGCCATAAGTAAAAGCAAAGGCAGAATATTGATGTCATAGTTTTAATAACTCCAAATAAAACTTTTGAGTAGCGTCATTATTTTTAAGAAACGCTACCAATTTCAAAGATACATTTCAGACATATTTAAATAATAATTAAGTTATTTTTGAGTGGCAAAAAAATTGTTACATTACATCTTAGTGTGTGTGCAACTTAATTGACATTTTCCTGATTATTGCATAAATGGCTTGAATGTCAAAAAATAACTAGTCGCTGATTTAAAGATTAAGCCAACACTCGAATCATCTTGTACACAAAGTCATTCCGATTTTGTTAGTAGTATCTGAAGTTTACTTTGAAGGCTTGAAGATGTATCGGCGTGCCTATGACACAGTCATGTGCCCCCGCTTACTTATTTAAGGTGCAGCTGAGTTGTTACTGAATAATAAGGTATCCATATTTATTTAGTTTTTTGTCTTCACTTTGACTAACACTCTAAGCCAACATTGGCAAGAATAAAAAAATGGCTGCTTTCCTTTTCTTCAATCCCAGTATAATTTTTCACTTTTTCTTTATTGAAGTTAATTATTTATTCGATTAAAGTCTACCACATTAAGCACACACTTTAAACGGATATCACTTATATTTTTACACTCTATATATACAAACTTTTTTTAAGAATTTCTTTCTATTGCGATTCAATAGCAGCTCAAATGCCACGACGTTCGTTTTTCTGTTGCTGGTGTTCGTCAGCAACTAAAAATCAAAACTAAAATGCAGTTATTGAACAAATTCTTTACCATTTGATGTATGCACTCTTTTATATTCTTTTGTTTTTGTTCTTTAATTTTATGCATGTACTCAATAATCAGTTTTTGTGACTGTTTAAGTTATTAATACAGCTACTGGGTACGTTTTTCGTCATTTAAATTAACTTTCTGTCGTGGAATGTCGACTAAGCGTGTCTATGTTATATTTGCATTTATATTAAATACAGCTATTATTCCGTCAGCGTGTACACAACGTTATCGTTTGAAAGTCTGGGCTAAACTAAAATGAATCGTTACGATGAAACAACTTGTTACTCTACCTTACGCTGGAATGTAGATTCTTGGCCTACGAGTCGTTCGTTGTTTAATTGTTGTTGCTTTTATGAGTTTCTTCTGAGCTAGCTTGCTTGCTTGGTTGGTTAGTTGGTTGGTTGGTTCATTGAGTTCTGTGCGCAGTCTCAAAACAGCTTTGGACAGACGAAACTTACACCTTTTATTGCATTGTTTTTATGTTTCGTCTTACTCTTATGGCTTCGTATTTGTCTTCTCTCTTTTGTGTTCTCTATATCTCTCTCTCTCTCTCTCTGTCTACAATCAAAACAAGATTAACATTAAATAATTTTTAAAAAAAATATGACAAGTATCTTTACCTGTGGGGTCATCAAAGTAGTACTAAAATGTTGTGCATAATTCACCACAATCTGAATCGACCTCATCGTTGGTATATCATTTTAATTTGCACGTTAAGACACTATAAAACTGCAGAGAAAAATCAGCACTGCACTGATGCAATCTACGAATAGTTTAATTAAAAACGAAAATTTTATGATCTCATCTTATTACCAAATGCTTGTGTGTTGAATAGAATTTGTATAAGCATAGCTGTCATCTATTATACAACGTAAAATTGCCCTGTAACACATATATTTATTAATATTATGCTATTATAGCTAATATATAAAATTTTATTGTAAGAACCTTCAAATACACTGTATAACAGCCAAATAACATCTGGATTGTAAATGGTTTTCTGACGAATTTTTTCATGAAAATCATGAATTTGGTTTCACTTTCGTCAGATCAGATCTTTGACTTTTGAGATACTATTTTCTTCCTCCATGATTTCGGTGAAAGTTGCTTAGATAGAATTTTTTCTCGCTAAAGAAACCCCCTTTATTGAAAGATTTGTTTTGAATAAATAGTTTATTTATACATGATTTTTCGGACTTCTGTACTTATAACTACAACAATTATTCAATTGACTTTCTGAAAACCACGCTTGAAACGTGTGTTGTACGTAAAGTTCAACTTATAAATCAAGCTGATTCAAATGCAAACGTCTGATGAGCAAAGTGCAGTAAATAACTATATTTGTTAAATCTATATAGTTTGTTACTCTACAATTTATAAACTACCCAAATTTAGGCGACTATAAGATTTTCATCTCAAAGCGATACAGTACCAATACATAAAATGCATAGTTAAACATTTAATGTCTGTTAACTTCAGCAAAAAGTCAACTTTGGAGCGCAGCAATCAATAAGTCCGCCTGAATTTATTTGTTATATTGTTAAAAGAGCTGTGGACATCGTTTGATTTTCTGGAATGACTCGGAATTTGGACCTGCCATATTCGTGATTCGAGCAGATTAAAACCCTTCAGGAAAACCATTTCATTCTTTCATTCATTTTTCAATAAAAATTCTTCATTTTGGTTTGCCACAATTTTTTTGTTTTTATTTAGTTAAAATTCATGATGAATCAAATGTATATGAATTAAATTTATGGATATAGATAGAGTTTTCTGTTAGTACATATTTCAAAGACGGTTTAGTATTTAGCCATAGTTATCCGTCGTCATTGCATTTCATATTAATGTTACTTTCTTATCAATCTTACTAGTAGTTAGTTACCAGCTTTCAATACTTTGCTAAACAACTGATTCGAACATTATCAATGATTTTACTTTCTCTTACATATTAAGGATTCCAATAATATTGCAAAATCTTTAATTATTTAATTTTTTTTCCTCATAAATATTTGCCGAAAATGGAATTACAAAATTGTAAGATTTGCATGGTTTGCTGCTATTTTGTTTTACTCTTAATGTTTAGATTTTAATTTAAAATTACCTTTTACCGAAAACTGAATATTTGTTTGCGTTGAAGCTTAGTAAGTTTAGAAGTACAATACCAAGCTGAGAACTACAAAACTTATAAAAAAATAGAACTTATAGTACAAGAACAAACTGCCAAATTTCTATTGGTATTTTTTTTAAAAAAGCTTCAACACATTGTGTATAAAAACAAGCAAAATTTGGAAAATTTAACTAAAATATGTCACCGTTGCTAAAACTAAACCACCTTACTTCTATTTGCAATATAGACAAACGACACATAGCAGCAAGATTGAAATTTGATCCCCCAATGTCAGTTTCAAGTTTTGAGAATATATTCAAGAATTGGGAATATATTCAAATTATTATAATTGCTATGCGAAATTTAAATAACTAAAAAGTTTTTAATAAATAAAAACTGGAAAGGAAATGTCGTTGCAATTGAAATGTAAGTGTTCTTCTTCCTTCTGAACAATTAACTTTGTTATTGTTAGGTGAAATTTCAATTTACTTAGGCGAAATTGCAGCATCAGTGACGATTTATAGTTTGTAAGTACGGATGTGTAATTGCTAAATTTATGTTTAATTTTTTTAAATTTTTATTTTATACTGTCGTATACGTTCTTAGTGTTCTTTAATTACTTATAACAAATATAGTTCATATTCATATAAACTACACAGATATACTAGATTTGTATAATGGATTTAATTCCTAAACGTCACAAGTTTTTTATTTATATAGCATATTGCATCAAAAAAGATCTATTATTATAGTATTGTTGTTGCTTCATTTTTTTAAATTTATAATGGTATACATTTTGCTTTGTGGATCCTGTTTTCGTATCAATGCTTTTACTTTTTTAGTATACTTGGTTTATTTCCTTTCTCGCATAGTAACAATTTTGATCATAAATTTTAATATTCAACATTTTTTTTTTTTTTCTTCTTAAAATAACTCAACTGAAATACCTAATCATAAACAAATTAAATTGAATTTTTCGTATACATTTTAGCTTTTGCTTTTAATTTTTTTTTTTAGGATATTCAAGAATTTGATTATTTTTTAAACTTAATGGGAACCATTTAAATGCAGGCTTTAATTATTAATGATTTTTTTTTAAAAGCGTTTTTTATGTGTATATATATATTGTTATGCCAACATTTGGTACTTAATTTCAAATATGCTTGGTATACATTGGTTAAAGTTTGTTAATTTCCATAGTTAATCTGCAGTTTTATTCAAAAGTTCACTGATTTTTTCATGGTTAACACGATTTAAAGTTAAAGTATACATCAGATTTTTTCAGAACCTACACTTACTTTACTAATATATTTCATATATGTATACATATTAGGTATCTTCTTTTTGTAAATTTCTTAAAAATAGATTACGTATTTTTGTTGTTTGAATGTTTTCTTATATACTTAAAACATGAAAAATAATTAATAACCGAAGGAAAACTACTAAAGAAGTAAAAGCATAAATAAAACAGAACACAATAGCCAAAATAATGAAAAAATTAATGAAAAAAAAAAAAATAATAAATTAGTACCATTAGTACCGTCCTCAAGGGCTTAGGTCCTGGTGCAGAGTGGGATCGTATCCACCCATGCTGTTGTCGTAAGGTTGTTGCTGATCGTAACCTCCTGATCCCATAGAATAGCCCATTGAATCTTGCGGAGGCGCTGGCGACATCATGGGTGTAGTGGTACCACTTGGCGGTCCAGCCATGGAATATGGCGAGGCTCCTGCGGCCTTTTTGGCAGCATACAAATTGGCTTCTTCTTGAGCCTTACCGATATTTTTCTTGTAACGGATGCGTTTATTACCGAACCAATTTGACACTTGTGAAACCTTACAAGGAATTTAGAAAAAATAAATTTAGCATATTTAAAATTAAAGGTTTACGCACTGTTATGCCGCATTTTCTTGCCAGCTCCTCTTTGGCCTCTTCGGATGGATACGGATTACTTAAGTGACTGTAGAAGTATTCATTGAGAATCTCAGATGCTTGTTTGCTAAAATTACGACGCTTGCGTCGGGCATCGAGGAATCGCGATCGCAAAATCATAACCGCTTCACATGTTGATTGTTTTAACTGCATCTGAATAGAGCTGAACTTCTTGTGAATAATTTGTACCATGCGTTCGATTTCTTTAGGAGTAATTGGTCTATATAAAGAGAACACCTTTGTAGTTGTTTAATAAAGAATTGAGGCTGGAGAATATACCTCGTTCGGCTTTGCTCTCGCAACAAATTCATGACGTGAGTGGTAAACTCATTACAAGCCTGCTCGTACTTCTCCAGTTCCTGGTGGTAAATTTGTCTGATCTGAGCCAGTTTTGCACGATAGTCTGAGTGCTCAATTGCATTGTCAGCTCCATCGATAGATAGTGATGATCCTGCTTTAATTAAGGGTAATTTATAAAACTTAAAAACTCAAACATTGATTTCTTCTGAACGTACCCTGACTAGCTGCAGCGGCTGAAGCAGCAGCTGCTCCTCCACCTCCTTTTTCGGGGCCAGCTACTCCTTCGGCAATCAACATATTATCCAGACGCATTAATTGTGGATCTGGAGGTTCTTCCTCCTGGGTATTGCGAATTGAGAGAACTACAAAAATAAACACAATTTCACATTGAAATAAGAATTTAATTTAAAAACACCTTCTACTGATTTCATTTAGCAATGAATATAGTATCTAATACAAATAATGAAAAATCACGCTTTAAGTTAATATTATTAGGCCGCGCTCATAGGCAGGCAGGCTGAAATCTGTGTGAAAAAACGAGATGCAAATAGCTATCTACCTCGCTTGTTCACATTGCCTGTCTGCCTGTCTTCACTATAAACGCAACCTTTCTCGCTGTTCAGTGTCGTAAAATAACGCTCAATGAAATAATGCCCAAAATAAGAAATTAAATAAAGCCTAAAATATTCTGGGCTTTAAAAAACTAAATAACGCACAAAATAAAAAATTAAGAAGCCCAAAATAAATTAAATAACGCCCAAAATATTTCCAAAACCAATTACTTCAAATATTTTTCAAATAACGCCCAGTATCAAACTTAAAAACAAGATCTTCTTTTTAAAAATTGATTGGTCTAGCTCGTGCGTATCACCAGATTCCAATAGCTGAAAATGATATTCATAAAACTGGGATAACCACACTACTTGAAATTAATTTCTTCGCATACACTTTGGTTTAGAATAGCACCACGATGTATGCTGCCAACGATTTGTCAATGAAGTATTTTTCGATTTAGACTTTCTTACATACATAGATGACATTTTAATTGCGGGTGCACATGACAATTAGCAAATTAAACAATTGGAAATTATTCTTATTCAACTCCAATATGAACTAAATATCAAAACCTTCAAAAACCACTTTATGTGTATCTTCAGTAGATTTCCTTATATATTTTTATAAGGAATACAACTCTATTAAGACAGAGTCAATTTTATTACAAAATTCGAAAGAGCAACGCCTTCAAAAGAAAACTTCATACTTCTGTACAGCATGTTGACATGTGCATCTAAAAGTAAAAGCAAACAATTAAATTGGCCTAAAAGAGTCAATTATTGCTTTAAATCACACCATAAGATATATCAATGGAAAAAAGAGCTCAATACTTTTCCAATGTGCTTAAATGCATGCGAATCCCATGAACAATTCATATTTTATAGGTATTTAAAAAACATCTTTTCGAAAATGACGAAATATTGATTTCTTGGGGTCTCAGAAATACATGAAATTTCAAGAGAAACAAGTTATTTCAATTTGTTTTAGTAGTTTAATATATTAATACTAAAATATTAAAGGCAGTTTAGGGGATTCGACAGTTGTGCTATACCGACTTTAGAATTTCATTACTTGTTGTTCATTGGGCTCATAGTACGAAATATGGCATCACTGCATTTTTTTTAATTTTAACAGCGTACCGTTGTCGATTTCATAGACATCACCTACTTCTTCCACCTTATTTTATACAACTTGCTCCAACCTAACAAACTTATTTGACAATAAATAACATGAAAACTATAATAACAAAAAACCCTAAAAAAAATCATCATTCAAAAATTAATTTGTATATTATATCCACAAAAACCTTTGCAAATTTTATAAGAGGAATGATTAAAGATGAAATTGTATTTTTTATATGTAAGTAATGTTTCCCTATGTGTCAATGCAAGTAGTCAAAATAAATACGTATTTTCTTACATTTAAAGTTAAAAATGTCAGAAAAAAAACTGAATTTATTATTTACTTTTTATGTTAATATCATATTAAAATGGGGAAGAAGAATAAAAACATCTTTGGCTTGGAGCGGTTAAATATTTATACATAATAAACTTTTGCCGCCGAAACTTTTTTTCATTTTCTTATCATCTCTCGGGATATTTGTGAAAGATGCTGCTTCGCATCCTATGAGTACAACAATAACAGCGAAAAAGAACATTATTAGTAAAATACGCTGAGCTGATCAGTGGCGTTTTATTTTTAGAATCAGATTTTATGATTCCGTCAATGGCAAAAGTGGAATTTTTTAATATATTTCCGGCGAAAATCGATGTCGCAAAATTCTGTTTACAAGAATATTCGGAAAGTTGTAGTCAGTACCTACTTACTAATCACAAAATCTTAAATTAATGAACTACACAACTTGTGACAGGAATCGAAACTTTTTTTATAAGTAACTTTTAACGTAACAAAAACTTTATATCTCCTCTACCCAACGATACCACCATCATGACAATGATCACGTTATTGAACTTTGTTTCGAGCTCGGTAATACTTTAACATAAGTTATTGAATTAAAACTAATTAATAATATTAATAATAGCTATTGAATTGATGATGACAGTTAATGGTGATGATTGCTTATTATACTTTATCTTTAAATTTGTATTATACTTTATTAATGCATGCTTCATATTCATCGGTGGTTTTGGATCGGTAAAAAAAGGTTGGACAAAAAGAGTGCACAAATTTATACTTTATAGATAACTCTACAATAGAAACATTTTGAACATGTTCAAAGGAAAGTTTTTAAGTATTAAATTCAGAAACTTTTCAGGCACGGTTTTATTTTCGTTTGTAAAGGCAACGCTCTATTGTTTTTCTCAACTGACTTGTTAACAGATATAACCCTCCAGACAGGTTTAACCCGATCTTATGTAACTTATATTAACGAATCCAAGTAAAAGTGTTTGAATATCATAGTCAATTCAAATGTCATACTTAACAGATAAAAAATAAAATAAACTTAAAATTGGTTCATAAATTAACAAAAAACTAAACACTAATCAAATTGTGTCTTTTAGTCACAAATTAGATTGAAACAATAACGAGACGAAAAAGTGGCCGCATCTTGTAAACGATTTTTTATTACTTTCCTATATCCTTCTAGCCAACGTGTTTTTCTCTAATAGAAGATGAATTGCACTTTCGTGCATTACTCTAAGCATGTAAGCTGTTTCTAACAAATTTTTTTATACTCTGACTAATTTCTTTGAAGTGTGGTTTAACTAGTGGTTTAGCTAGTCTCTCATCTAAGGCCGCGGTTATAGTGAACGCGATTCAGGCAGGCAGGAAGACAGGCAGGTTGAAATCTGTGTGAAAAAACGAGATGCAAATGCTATCTGTCTCGTTTGTTCACGTTGCCTGCCTGCCTGTCTGTCTGACTCGGCGTTCACTATAACCGCAACCTAAGAAATTAGATTCTGCGTTATATTTCATAACTCTCTCAAATATTTAGTTATTTATAACAGCGACACCAGCAAATTTGTTTAAAATATGTATTTTTATTATTGTGGGTCGATCAATTTATAGAAAATTCATTTTAAAGAAATTCGTGGAACTAACGTATTTTTTATGTTTTTGCATTTGATTTATAAATGTTTGTTTTATTTTGCACTAAATACCATATTTGACTCATGATCGAATCATACAAGCATGAATACTAAGATAGATGCCTTTATTTTAAGAGAAGAGCAGCAAAAGAGCGAATTTTTAATAAAAAAATTCCATAATAATATTCATAATACGGTTGGTTAAAGCACTGAAACATTAGTAGAGTAGACTACAAAACACTGGATGTCATTTGTTTTGGAGAGAAAACATTTTTTGTTTACAAAAAATAATAGGGTGTGTCGACACTGGCTGTCATTCATTTTGGAGAAAACATTTTTTGTTTACAAAAAAATAAGGGTGTGTCAAATTTCTGGACTAGCTTATGTAATTGTATCATGATTTGGATATGTTATTGACATTTTCTATCTTTTCTGTATTTAATTAGACAGATAATTTAAATTTGGAAAAAGTTCTAATAATTTATAGGCGAAATATATCATAAAGAAATTTAAATAAAATAACATTCTTAACACTTATATACAATATTTTTAATATAATTTATATAGCTTTTTATTTATTTCAACAACTTGTGCAATCGATTGCCAAAAGTAAAAATATTTTTATAAATGTTTACTTTCTGTTCTACGATGTTTTTTTTTCATCTGATTTTTCGTATTCGTATTCATATTTGCGAAACACAAAAAGCTTGAACACGCCACTGCTTAGCTTAACCTACCCTCCATAATACTGCTGTAGCAAAGCTAAAATTTAACATTTAAGTCTTCTCTAGGTGTTTGGGAATAAGTAAAGTATCTAAGAAGGAAAATCTTGTATCAAATGCAATTTAAAGATTTTGTATCCAACGCACGTTTCTTCTTGGTGTTTTCTGTCGTCGAGCACGACTACTGATGCGATTTAACGAAGCTACGACACACGTTTATTTAGAAAAGCAGCATATTGTGCAAAGAAAGAATAGCAAAAAGTTCAAGATATACCAAAATTAAATGTTTCCCTTAGGAATTCGTACTGATTTTTCGATTGTTTTTTTCTTTTGCTGCTTTTAGTTAATTTTTTTTACATAAGTAAAATAAAGAAAGCTCAAGAAAAATTTAAAATATAGGGATTTATTCTAATGCACTAAACTTCGAAGACGTTGAAATAGACTAAAATTATTTCTTGCTTTCGGATTTTGAATTTAAAGTTTTGTGAAAAATATAAGTTAACTGTTACACAAATTATGGCAACTTTAATATATTCTCAGATTTATTCACAGAGACATACAAGATAGGACAATTTTATATTTTTTTTTTAATAGTACCTAACATTTTAACTAATATTGAAATAATTTTATTAACAATATCATTTTTTCTTAGTGTAATGCAATAAACTTTGGTTATCATATAAGTTGAAGTTTTAAAAAACATATCGACAACATAAAGTCAGCACACACTTTTGTTGTTTTTCCCAAGCTGTAATCTTTTTTCAGCTCATAGCACACAACAAAACACAATGCGAAAGTAATATACTTTTATGAAGCGGAAAGGAAACCTCCGATGAAATTCCTTAAAGCTTGGCGCAAGAAAATATTTTTTTCCCTACCGGTAATGCGATCTAAAGTTTTTCATGAAAGAAACCAAAACACTTTTAAGAAAAAAAAAAAAAAACAGTTCAAAGGGTTGAAATAAGTGCATTTCTTCAAAGTTATAAAAAACTTAAAAAGCAAAAATAACAGCAAACAAGAACATTAGGTTATTTATAAATAAAAAAATAGAAAATAAGAAAAACTTAAATTTCTCTCAAGCGAATAACTTCTCGAAGCATATGGCTGGGAAATGGTGAAAGCTGTATAACATTTTTGTTTCTTAATTTTTCAAGCTACTTGTTCAAATTGTCATTGCCAAAGAACACAGCATAGCTCACAAAGTTGTCTAAAGAGAGCAGAATATATTAAATTATATAGATATGCACGTCGAAGAAAGGATAAGATTCAGTCAGCGCGTCAGACAGGACAGCAAATAAGCTGAATATAGGGTGGCGGTTTCAAAAAGGATTTGTTGTTTTTGCATTCGTGAAATTGTTGCTGTAGCTAGCTAAAGTGGTATTTATAAACATGTGCTACCAACACCAACGGCTGGGCTCTTACCCACCCCAACGTGAATGTTCTGGCTTCCTTTCGTAGTTTCTTTTGCAGTGTGAGGACACGTTTGTTCAAGAGATAAGACATTTTTGCTTATTATTATTGTTCGATATGAAAAATTACATATGTTGCAAAATATACGATATGTATGAACATTTTTCAGAGTCTAACCTATGCATAGTCAGCCAGTCTTTGTCTTTTCGAAGATGTTAAATTGAATTTCAGCAGATTTTGCGTTAGTTTTTCTGATGTCTTTGTAGTGAGGGCGATGTTCATGTTAAGATGCCTTAGAAAATACCACACTTTCTACGTACGTTGTCAACTATTCTGCAACCATTAAATACTTAGTCGCAGTTTGAAGCGAACGGAATGTATTAATTATTTTGTATTTGTCAACAGCGCACATATGGTAGGTAAACCGTTTTTTAAGTGATTTTCACGACAAAGTTTAAACGAAGTCACTGGAAAATTTGGATTTAATATTTAAATGTGACGGTAAAACATACCCAACTTCAACATTTCTTTTTATATATCTAATTTTTTATTTATAAAAAACTAGCTGATACCCGGCGCGTTGCTGCCATCCTTGTCCAATATCTACCCAGTTTGCCAATAGGTCATCAGCAAATATACTGTGACCATTATTTCCAAAGCTTTTAAAAATTAAAATTGTCTTTTATGGGCGCTGCCAAACCCCTTGTTCAATACGGTGCCTTGCGAGTATGAGAATCGCATAGAAGGCCCTTGATAAAAATAAAACATTTTGAAATTTTGATTTTTTTACACTTTTTTCGATTTTTTTTTTCTTTTTTTTTAAACCCGAACTGAAAAAATACCTTTCCAACAAAGTATAAATCATCAAAATCGGTTCGGCCGATCTCGAGTTATGGGATTACATCGCATTCGGACACTTTCTTTTATATATATAGATAATCATGACTTTAAACAATTCATTTTCAATTTAAAGATATTCAAATAATAAAAAAAAACGAAGAAAGCATGTCTTATTTCTTTGAATTTATTCTTAGGCTGATATCGGAGTGAACGTAAGCGCCTCACTTGTAGCGATGCTTTAACGCTACTCGACTATACAAGACTTTGCAGGTTTATTATAATCTACATAAAACTACTTTGAATGATTCTGTTCAAAAGATGTTTAAAATGATTTGTATGAAATTTAACGAGTTAATATAAAACTGAATGATTCAGCATTTCTACCTACTAATAAAAAACGCTTTTAATCTACGAGCAAAGTTTCGAGTATCGGGATATATAATTATATTACTTATATTTTTGGCACGAGTAGAAGACTATTGGCCAGGTTTACATTTTATATTTCATGGTAAATACTTGTTTGTTTTAAATATTGTATAATTTGTCTTATATTTACAAAATGGGTTTTAGATAATAGATGAATAAGGTTTCTTGTTTCAAATATTTTCACTTTGTATATGTCAAGACTGGGCAGTGGCAAAGAATATGTTCGGTATCAATTTGTTGTTATCTGTGTAGCATTAATTGGAAATTTGTGTACGTCCTAATCGGAGTCTAAATATTTTAATTTGGTCTAGTATGTTTAAATTTTGTTGAGATATAGCATAGAAGCAATCTGCAATTGTTAATTTATTTATATGCAGTAAATCTTTAAGAAATTTCTTTATATAAGTTGTATTGATATATGGTATACTTATTAAGGGTTCTTGATGCCTTTTTTTCGTAGCGGTCTGCTAGTTCGTTTCTTGGTATGTTGCAGTGTCCGGGTGCCCATGTTATTATTGCTTATATTAAGATAGTGTCTAAAGATTATCATCTTTGAGTCTGAGAAAATTATAAATTGACCTGATTTGTATCTTATGAAATTTATTACGTCTAGAATTGCAATTATTTCTGCCGACATTACTGAGGTGAAATGAGGGAGTAAAGCTATTTTTAAAGTGTTTGTTTCTATAGTTGTAGCGTAAATAGTGATATTATTTATTTGTGAACCGCCGCTAAATATAAATGTATGTTTTTATCCATATCCTATACCACATATCTCTCGCTCTCTCTCTCGAGATGAAGACTCCGAATAATGCTCAATAATAAAAAATATTGATGTAATTAGTTTTTGAAGGAGAGAACTGTCTTGCATACAGCACCACTAAAAATTCATTAGGAAGGCCCCCAATTTTATAAATCAAATAAACCGCTAGGAACATCTTTATAAGATTAAAAACCCTGAGCATTTAAGGCACGTCATATCATCAATCACCCCCCTCACTTGGCTTAAGCCGGAGTCTTTCTTGTCTATCTTCTCAAAACTTTGATAGACAAATAAAAAATACAATCTCAAAACGTCTTTTGGCTCCTTTTTTATTTTTTGTCTGCAATGTATGTTACCAGTATTCTCAAAAACCGTGAATAAAATATATTTTAAGTGAAAAGTTAAAAATACATTAAAAAAAATGTACAAGCAAGAATTAAATTAACTGCGATATTATTAATTTAGACTCCGGCAATATCCAGTTTAGAACTATCATAATGAAATTTTTTCAATTATAGGGAAAAAGAAATGTTTATCAGGACAATTGCCTTTATTTACGCATCAACAAGTTAAAAGATTCAGTTTTATTAATATACAGGGCATTGCAGTGAAACTTGTGATAAATCTTTTGGAACTAATTTAAAACTATTTCAAATTGATAAATTTTTCTGGAGAGCCTATTAAAGTCAATAAATATAAACTTATGAAATATTGTTGCATTGATGATTTATTTTTTGACTTTTATTGCTGTTAATATTATTTATTTTAATTAAATATGAAAACACTCATACTTTAAAATCACGAAAAAGTGCATAAATTTCAAACACAAATTAATTAAATAAGTTGTGTAGCAAAAAGTTCATGTCAATTCAAATTTTATAAATTACTAGTTATCCCGGACTGACGTTGTTCTGCCACATATTCAAATTTGTTTTTGTATGTGATTTTTAATGAAAAATACGAAAACAAATTTAGTGAAAATTAAAAAAAAAAACAAAATATAGATCTCGACAACAGCGCCTGCTATCGGATCCAAAATTATCCTATCTTCCAAGCTGAAACCTACCGTACACATTGACAAAATTTTATTAAAATCGGTTGTGTGGTTTCGGAGATTAGCGTAAACTAACAGAGTGACACGTGATTTTTATACCCCCACGCGTACTGCGTAAGGGGTATATTAATTTTGTAACGACGTGTCTAACGCCCATAAGGAGGCGTGGTAGGTATAGAAAAGTATATATATTCTTGATCAGCATCACCAACTGAGTTGATTTAGCCATGTCCGTCTGTCTGTCCGTCTGTCCGTCTATCTGTCCGTCTGTCTGTCTGTCGACACGATTACAGCCGAAATTTTCAAGTTATCGTAATGAAATTCGATATTTAAGCTTCTTTTTAAAAAGCAAATATCAAGTTCGAGAATGGGCCAAATCGGATGAAAACCACGCCTACCTCCCATACAACCCCAATAATGAAAACTCTATAAAGAGACTAATATTTAATTTACAAAACTGAAATTTGGTATTTGTGTGTTCTATGACAAAACTGAGATGTGTTAGAAAAATGGGTGTCATCCACCCACTAACACGCCCACCTCTCATATAACTCCAAAATTGAAAATTATATAAAGAGGCTTCTGACGAAGCTACAAACATGAAATTAGGTATATATTCATTGTATATCAAAACTAAGACGTGTAAGAAAAATGGGCGTCATCCACCCACGAACACACCCACCTCCAATACAACTTCAAAATTGAAAACTCTATAAATAGGCTTCTCTTTAAGCTACAGACAAAAAATTTTATACGTTTGTATTTTATATCAAAACTAAATCGTGAAAGAAAAGTCGTTGTCATCCGCCTAAGGCCACACCCACTTCCCATACAACCCACAATAGCGAAAACTCTATTAATAGACTAATATTTACAGCGTTAAAATTTAATTTTCTTATCCTTACGAATCGGCCGTCGGAGTATTTTAACTTCGGCCAAGTCGAAGATATACCTTACTAGTTATATATTAAAATAATTTACCATTAAATGTATTTTTTTGTATGTATTTTTTTTTTATTTGTTTTTTTTATTGAATGTATTTCCCATCAAGCACCACCTCTTCCTTTATGGACGTATAATTTCAAAATTTAGTTTATGGAAAAGACATTTCGTTACACACTGATGGTACATTTTTATGTTAGACTCTCAAGTCATAATAAATAAATACTTATTAAAACTTACCTGTTTTTTCTTTTATTTCGCACAAAACTGAAAATAATGCAGGCTTCATACGATGACAATTCAATGTGTGTTTCCTAGCCTGCGCCTCATCGAGTGATTGCTCCGAAATACTCATTATTTGTTGCAAAATTTCACCTATATCCTTCTGCTTGCGTACCTCATTCTCATTGCCTGGATTTTGACCATCATCCTGACCAGGAATACCGTAGCCTTGCGGAGCCATCATACCGCCACTATGAGCCATCATTCGATTGGGATCCTCCATCTTTTTTCTGACAGCAGTTTTATTCTTCAGTTATGTACTATCGCACAGAATAAAAAAAAAACACAATTGTTAATTTATTAATTTTTACACATACAATAAAAACTTAAAATATAATCCTGAATTGAACGGATTAACACAAACACGCACGTCGTTCAAGTTTGATAGTGGACCGCGAACTGAGCAAATGCAAAGATAAACAACATGAAATTTTTACATATAAAAAACAACGCATAGCTTTTGTGCGAGAGAGTAGAACAACGAGCTCAACCTTGAGCCGCGCAAGGATGTCATCAAAAATGTTTTAGTGAGAAAAGACAGCAAGTGAGAGAACATGTTATCGTTAAGATTAAGGAATATAAGAAACTATGTATTACAAAGTAAATGTTAAGTTTAATAGACAGCTGTCAGACCCGTAACCGCGAATAAATTTCGAGATTTTAAGTGCGTAAAGGTCTCAAAAGTTGTGCATAACAATAAACATCATGCGTATAAAAACACTTTCAAATAGAAATTTAAAACCGTACTCTCAATATAGAAGTCAAGATTAAAACTTTTAATACAAAAATGAAGAAAATACAAAATTGTTTGTTACTTTTTTTCCAGCTTTTTTGAAAAGCATAAGAACAACAAAATTATATAACGTAGTATTTTTAATTTGATATCGAGGACCTGTATTAATTTGCCTCTATCTGCATTTTGGGCATTTTTTTTTTTTTTTGTAATGTCAAAAAGATGGCTGTCTCAGATTCATCTATGGTATTAATATTAGAGCGAAAAACAAATCAAAGCACCTTGTTTTAATCAATTAAAGTTAACCTCTATCTGCATTAAAAATAAGTAGTTTTGAAAAACTCTATGAAGATATTTTTACTTTGAAACATTCTCTTATATTGATACAATGGAAGGATTTTCGATTTTGTTAGCTAAACTCGTTTCCTTTGAATGCAGTTTGTACAAATAATGTGAAATTTATTAAAATGGATACCATAGACGCCTTCAACAACATTGTAGAAGATAAATTTTTCAAAATTGTTGAATAAGATTTTTTTCACTTTCGGTTTTTCACTTTCCTGAAATTGTTCTTTTGCAAGAATATAAAAATTAAAACAGACCCTTGATATGTATTTATACATAAAGAAAGTTTTGAAAGATTAGAAAATACAGATCCAAATTTGGTAATTTAAAAAAAAAAAACTCGATATCGAAAAAAATTCGATATAAGGGCATTTATTATACAAGAATTGAGCACTATTTAAAAATATTATCAGAGGCCTACTTAACAAAATTACAAGATTCCAGTATTTTCCCAGTGACGACTTTTTATATAGCTACGTAGCCAAACTCCTCTTATTTCTGTATTTTTAAAAAGCAAAAACCATTCGAATAAGTTTGATTACAGCTACGACACTTCGTAGGAATTTTTTTAAACCTTATTTGTTTTTTAGTACCAATTTAGCCAATATGAATATAACCCATTAGCCTCCATTCTAGTATCAAAATCAATCATAAATTCGTTAATAACAAACAGCTACTAAATAGGGCTTCTCTTTTTATAAATTTGTTTAACAGATTAATTTGAATTTGTATGTAAATTTGTAAGGAAGTGTGTATTTAAGGACATTTGGATTTAGAAAAGTTGAAGAAAAAAGCTTACTAATTTGATAAAATTAACTTTAAGGCAATATAACTAGCCATAATATAAATATTTATAATTTAAGATTGTTTAAAAAATTTCTTAATAAAACTCTTTAAGTCGAAAATAATTAAAAGAAATCTCCTGTAAAATTACGGTTTTGATGGTTATGCTCCTTTTTGTGGTTATGGGATATGCTGGGTAATTTTCCGATTAACCTAGCATTTTTTAAGTAAACAAACAAAATAAAATATGCAAATTGTGTTTTTTAAGTTCTTTTCATTACATCAGATATCAGATATTAAATATAATAAAGACACCTTTAAGTAAACAAAACAGATCCTAGATTGTACAAACCTAAAAAATGAAAATACAAAATATTTTATTAAAACTCCTCACCAGTGATGGCACTGATCAAGCAAAATGTTAATATTTTTTTTAAACGGAATACATTCGAAATGTATCAGAATTATTTGTGAATTTTTAATTATTTAAATCTTTTCAAACATCGCTGCGATTCATTTGAAACAAAGTTGCATTATCTATACATAGGTATAACTAATTCAAGGGAACGGCAGATAAAACTGAACGCACAAAAACCATTGATCGATTCAGGTTTGATGTCGTGATTATTACTTTATTAGAACCTTTTGCCTAAAACTTTCTAGCAGAAATTAAATTTCTACATTTAATATTAATACCGAGCAATTTGACAGCATAAATTATTGAAACAGTACATTATAATAGACTAGTGTAAAAGCCCGTCCTTCGACGGGAAGGAACCATTTAGAGTACAAAATGCGACAAAAAATTTATTGGATTTATATACAAAGGTTTTTATTTGAAAACATATTTATTAAATTATTTTGATAAAACTTCTTTATATACAACATTTCTAGTCAAAAAATTCTTAGAATTTTTAACCTTGTCTCTTGCCATCTATAATGCTTAGTTTTACATCATCAGCCCGCTCAAACTGCCCATGACTAAATACCAGTTCTTTTAGAAAAACTCATACTTTTTGCAATATTTAACCTTGAAATTTATTTATGGTCATTGAAAATGTCAGTTTAACTGGAAATTGTCGCCTCCGGAGAGTGAAAGGCAAATCTGTGTTTGTCGGGGCCAAATCAATTGTAGGTATGAAAACTATTTCATGTTCGCCAGTGCGCCTGTCAATACCTGTGCGATGATTAATTAAGTTTTTAGGTTTTTCAAAACTAACCACCTTCCATTACAGATATCTCTTTTGGTATTGAAATTTCGAAGAAGTATTATAATAATTCCAATTTTGAAGTTTAACTTATGCAGTGGCATTCCTGAAGGATAAAATTAATTCAAAAACTCGGCAGGGTAATTTTGTTTATCGTTATCATCACTGTCTTCAATTTAATCCGTGCTCAGATCTCTCACTGTGTCACCAACTAAAATATTTAGAACTTGCTCGTTGACTTCGTTCACTTCGGAATTTTTTGTGCACAGGATAGCAATTTTGGAATAACGGTTGATGTTATTCGGACTCAAAGTATCGTCAGAAATCTATTTAACCCTTTCAATGGATTTGTCCATTATATTGGACACTTCAGAAAAAATTTTTATTTTATTTTCCAACGTCTTTCCTAAAATCAAATATGTTGGTACTATGAAATGAAGTTGAGCTAACATGACAAAAATAATTTTAGGGAGATATATAACGTTTAACTTAGTTAGATTTTCGATTTTATGCCCATCAGAACCCTTCAATTTTTTTATATCGCGTGTTAATAAATTTTGCAAAAAAGAAGTGATTATTGTGATTGGTGTGCAAAGTATAACGCATTTGCATTTGTCTCCGATTGTTTTAGTTGAACTAAAATATTATAATTCAACGTTATTATGGTTTTGTCCATTATATTAGACAGCCTGCCAAAAGCAAAGCAGCTCATGTAAAAATCAGAAGGATGTTTTTTAATCTTTTTATTGCTTAAATGATGGGAATATAAGCTCAAAAAAATTGTCCACGATTATTCTAGGCAAGCCATTGAAAGGGTTAATAAGCGAACCTTTACAAACAAAATAATCTGGAATTTCTATGATATCTTCATCTCCATTTCCTACCTTGAGTAGCCAATCGCTAAAACTTGGATCAGAAGACCGAACATTGTGATTTAGTTCTAGCAATTCCAATTGACACCAACGTCACTGAATGTAATAATTGCTGTTCAGTTTATGCAAACCGAATAGGTTCTGGTTCTGTTTATTAAGAAGTACTGTAATAGCAAAACATGATGTTTGATGTATAGTAGTTGAGGAAAATGACGATAGTCTTCAAGTACAAAGATTTCCAATACATAATTTAAGAATAGGTGCTGGTCCAGACTGAATAGGTTCTAAAAAGTATAGTACGTACAAAGATTTCAAATAGATAATTTTACAACAGGTTCTGGTCCAGGTCGAACAGGTTTTAAAAAGTACAGTACGTACAAAGATTTTAAATAGATAATTTTACAACAGGTTCTGGTCCAGGATGAACAGGTTTTAAAAAGTACAGTACGTACAAAGATTTCAAATGGATAATTTTAGAAGAGGTTCTGGTCCAGGATGAACAGGTTTTAAAAAGTACAGTACGTACAAAGATTTCAAATAGATAATTTTACAATAGGTTCTGGTCCAGGCTGAACAGGTTTTACGATATAGAGCAAAAGGTTTAGTAAGTACAAACATTTCAAATGAATTATTTATAACTGGTCATGGTCCAGGCTGAACATGTTTTACGATATAGAGCACGGAGCAGGACGCTTGCCTTTTATATATTAAGATAATAATATGTAGATTTTCCTCAAGACAGGCAGACAGCCGCACCAGACACAAGAGTAGAGACAAAAAAATTTTTAGCTACTGCGACGTGGGCAGAGATTTGTTTAGTTTTTCACTTTTTCTTATGTTCATTTATCTCAAACACACTAATTTTTACATAGCAATAGATCAATCTTTCAGACACTTTTGTTTATTTCATATTGAACTTCATTTACCTAACTTATTACAATAAAATAATTTTTTATGACAAAGGATTAGCCTTCGTCGCAACACTTTTTTCTTTCCACGACAAATTACTTCTTTAATAATTCCTTTTTACTTCTTCTTTTGTATATTCTAAAACTTTCGTTGAGTGACGATACAATGGCGACGAAACTCAACGAATCAATTTCCAGGGCTGCCAAGTATAAAATAGTAAGTCCCTGAAATCAAGAACGGGGTATGCTACACATTAAAGTAAATTATCACATTTCACAGCAAACTAAATTTTAAGTATTTATGAATATATTTATATATAAATGAACTTTTTAAAGAAAAAAGAAAATAAATAAATAATTCGTTGTGTACATTGAAAAATTTGACATCTTTGAAATAGTGATGCAACATTTCAGAATTTATAAACTAATTACTTGATAAATAATATTCTCAAGCCAATCATAATAATAATCTCAATAAAAAATAATCTCATAAGTATGGTGTGTTCACGGCAATTTAACTGCACGAGTCCTCAACTGCACTGTATCGGAAATATACCAAATTTTTGTTTGATCGTCCTTGATAAACTGTGCACAGACTTAAAAACAATGTCGAATCTGGGTATCTACACTCAAATGCATCTCCTGGCCTCATTTTTGCACAAATTTCTTTCACAGATATCTTATTGTCTCTATTTAAAATGTTTTTAAGATCAAAAGGTTAAATAAGCCAATTTTTGAAGTTTTCGATTTCTTATGATTTTATAAACACATTTAAAAAAAAAAATTTTTAAATATTACTCTAAATATCACAAAAACTACTCATCCACATGTAAAAAGTTGTTGAACAAATATATAGAACATTTTATTAGGCTTTGTTTGTTCCGGATGTAAATGCAGCCGACAGAATTGTTGCAAGGAATTTGCAGTCAGTTTGAAATACAGAAGAAACAGAAATAAAGAAAAATCAGTAACAAGTTTGGAAATTGGATTTATATTGGATTTTTTTCTTACCAAATTGCTTGTTGAAATAGAAAGAAGTAACTTAAAACTAAATTGTGTAGAGCTTCAGAGGCTCAACTTTAAATAAAAGTTAGCAAAAATTCTATGAAGTTCGATTTTTTGAAAGTGGTGAGAAGCGCCATTTAGATGTAGGGTTTTTGCAGTGTTGGATAAACGGTTTTACACCTAATTATAGGCTTTATTTTAAAAATTGATGAAGTAGTATCCGAGATATATTTAAATATATCTCGAATTCCACCAAGAAGCAACATTTTGTAATACGTGCGTACGCTTCATTTTACTTAATAATATCACCGAAATACAAAAATGTCAAATGTCATATAGAAAGCTACCAAACGATATTTGAGAGAATCTGATTAGCCAAATCGTAACGCTTTTGGAATTGAAAACCTAGCGTGAGTTATACACAAAATCAAACAAAATAATGAATAAAAGCCAAAACTGAAGAATATTCTCTAGTTTTCTTAAGAAATATTTGGTGTGCTACCTACATAACCTATTTTTGAATATTTTATTGCCACGCTTTCATCAAAGTTTTGACACGTATGATGATGTTTGCTATCATATTTCAAAAAAAAAATTTGTATAATTTACTGACAATTGCATCGAAAGAGCTGGAACAAGGTGATTGCGAGTTTCTCACTTCACCCGCAAATTCGAGTATTTACAAGTTGTCATATGGTGTAATAAACAAGGTGACAATGATCAAAAATATTTTTTTATAAATCTGTCAAACTTACAAATGCGGTTTTGTATGGTTTGGAAAAGGTGTTCGATTTGGTGAGTAAATTAAGAAATTCGTAAGCACCTTGTTAATTTACTAGCTAGCAATATGAATTTCAATTTACATATTCTTAATTCAAATTTATATTTTCCAAATTTCAGCTTAAATTTTTTAATTATTTTTTATTTTTCTGAATTTCGAGTCAAATATTTAATATACATTTGATCTTTTCTTATATTAATTGTTTTCTTATTTTCACTTGAAATTTTTTATAATATGTAATATGTAATTTCTGTGTGTAAAATTCTTCCTTTCTGATTTTCAAATACAATTTATCTTACAAAACAATCAATCTTTTCGTAATTCCAATCTACGTTTTCCGAATAACAAGATATAAATAAAATTGAAATGAAAAAATTTAACGCATTTGAAGACTATTATATTTTCGGGACCCAGGAAAATTACACGGTTACTCACCTCTCTCATTGATTTTTGGCATAACACGCGATTCTTACTTTCGTGCGTGCAAGAAAAAGAAAAAACAATTTTGTTTCAATTTTTGAAAAATAACCAAATAACCAGGCAAAAAACTCCTTGCTAATAAAAATAGGATACAAAAAACTTATTCATTTTAATTTTATAATTTATAGTTAATAAGGTGAATTGTTTTAACACTATATCATAGCTTATTTATTTGAAGGAAAAGTAATATGCATTATTCCACTTCAATATATTCTGTATTAAATAATGATTTTTTGCTTTTAAAAGAACAATTGAAGATTTTTAATTACTTACATGATTAATTTTCAAAAGGTTTCACTTGCAAAAACGTGAGTATGTTAGTTACATAAACGTGGTAAACAAAATTTTTTAATTAGTCAAATGTATTCTGCCTTGTTGCTGTCTTAGGAGTTTTTGATTTAAGTTTGAATTTTTAATATATTTATTTTTATTTTAACTTTACATTAATACTTTCCTGTACTATTAAATTATATACAATGACTTGTTATGAAACTTTTTTAATTTAAAATTTACCTCTAAGTTTGAATTAAAATCACAATTCTTCTTATGCACAACTCTTTCTTTATCCTGAACTCATTGGTTTTACCTTCATCGTTTTGCTGTTGCTTTTGCTTCATCGTCCGATTATCACAATAATAATAGCTGATATTACAATGCTAAATATTTCCAGCGCTGTTGTAAAATTGAAAATTGTTAAAATTAACTGGCGTCTTTGGACTGGGACACAAGTAAAGGAAGTCGTCATTTTGCAGCTGCGTTTGCGTTAGATTAGGTTCACTCGCACTTCGATGAATTTTTGGTAGAGTACGCAGCATATTCTCCAACATGTTAAGAAGAGGACGAAAGAGTGGCCTGTCACTACGATCGTATTTAATGCAGTCCTCTGCGAGTCGCTTAAGCGCTTGCGGAGCATCAGAGCGCACACGTGACATATCGGGTCGTAGCAAACCGCGTCCTACCATAAATAGGATTTGATCTTTGTTGTTTATGTGATTGTATGGCAGACACTCAGCTAAGAGCTCATACATGACAATACCGAATGCATACACATCCGATTGGAATGAGTAAGGATTCTGCTCTTGCATACGAATGACTTCAGGTGCCATCCACAGAATACTACCAGTTGGTTGGTTGGCTTGCTTCTCACCAGACCAACGTGTCTTTGCTGTTGCAAGTCCGAAATCGCCTATTTTAACAGACAAATCCTCGTGTAAAAATATATTATTAGACTTAAGGTCTCTAAAATGTTAAAATTATTATTATATATAATTGCTCAAAGCTGTAAACAGAAATTTACTAACCTGTGTATAATATTCTTTGCATGCAAATAATCCATTCCCTGCGCAACCTGGCGCCCTATATCAATAAGTGTGTTAAGTTTAAACTTTGTTTCGTTTACGTGTATGTGTTTGTAAAGACTGCTGCCCTCGCACCATTGTGTGACGATGGCCAGCGATGGTTTTGAAACACAACCCATGAAAAGCAGAATGTTGCAGTGTCGAGTTTTTTTAAGCATCGCAACTTCATTTTTAAATGCCTGTAATTGCGCTGGGCTGGGAGTTTTTACATTCAAGGTCTTCACAGCGACAGGACCATGCCAGTGTGCTTTATAAACGGTTCCAAAAGAGCCGGAACCAATTCGCGGCCCAATGAGAATTTCTTCAGCTAGTATATTCTTAAATGCACAAACAATTTCTTAATTTATAGATTCTGTAAATATAATAGTAAGTACCCAATTTTCTTCAGATCCTTTGCCATCACGAGGCGATAACAGATTTTTATTGCTTTCGTCAGCTGAGCGTGCACGTTGTCTTTTGACATGTTTAAGTGTACTTGTAGGTGAGGCTTGCGTAGAGGTAGAATATTCATTACTTGGATGCTAAAGATAAATTTCCCAGTGAATATTCGTAGTTTTTAGTAATAATTAAAATATGTTTATTTGAAAATTTTACCTGTAACGGACCCCGAACTTGCGCCAGTGTGCGTTGTGCCTCAGTAAGTGGCCTTATGTTATTTATGCACACATTTGGTGCTGAATTAGACCTATCTTGCTGACTAATCGTTCGAGGGTGTCGATTCTAATAAAACAAAGCAAAAAAAAAAAACATAAGCTTTTTGTGAATAGACAGAGAATAAATAACACTCACATGGAAACCTATTGCAGCTCCTCTGCCAGGATGCAAAATACCAACAGTGCTCTCAGGATTTTGGGCCAGCAGACGTTGATAGTAATTGTCCATTGGAAATTGCTGACACAATGTTGGCACCTTGTCGGCACAGCGCTGATGAAACCGAAAGTTACACTGATTACAAAAAAATCCCGTGAATAACAGACGGCGACATCCTTCGCAGAAGGCTAACGAAAAGAAAGTTTTCCTTATGAATTGATGCGAGATGTGTGTCATGATTGGAAATTTGTCGAGCAGCTTAACAAAAATCTCCTCCACCTGCAGAGCTGCAATATCTGTATCCCAATGTATTATATGGCGCCCAGTCAACGTTGTGGTCACTTCACACATTTCGGGCGTGAGCTGTCGAAGCTTGAGTGCCTTCATTAAGGCATCGCAAAGACGCACGCCAGGAATCACTTCGACAGAGGTTCGCTGCTGGTTAGGCAGATGTGCTCTTAAAAGAATTTTTGGTTGACGTGTTAAAGTGCCATAATGACTACCACTGGTGCTCATGGTATAACTGTCAGTCTATAAATAAAATATTAACTTTATATTAATACACATTAACTTTAGTTAAATCAGAGTCGGAAACTCTTGAAAATTTATTAACAGTTTTTTATTACCATTTCATTCTGGTTCATGTGACCATACTGGTAGTGTTGTTGTTGTTGTTGTTGTTGCTGATGTGTAAAGTACTGTTCTTGTTGAAATTGCTGCTGGTTCTGATAATGTGGTTGATTGTTGCAGTCAGTCGTTTGAATGTGCTGTTCTGACAGCGAAGCTTCTTCTTCCTGCTGTGTGCTGAGTTGATCCACAAGTTCATGCTCTTTCGACTCTAGTTCGTGCAGCTTTGATGTGAGCTCCTGATATTCGGTGATGTACATAGGTGGTGGCTCTTGTAAGTTCGCGAACTTTGCGTTAAGAGCATCAATATTCTCACGTGTCACATGAATCACCGATTGAATATTTCGTAGCTCCTCTGCCAGTGTATCCAACAGCTCATCACTATCTTCCGTTGATGAGGTAGTCGACATTTTATCATAGGCTGCTAGAAAAATTTACCAAGTTGCAACTTTTTAATTTTTTGGAGATGTTCTGAAAATTGTTATTTTCATAAAAAAAACAAAGAAATTTTATAACGGTTCAAATTATACACTTACCTTAGTTTGACACGCGACCTAGTCTTTAGGTTATGAGGGTCAGAGCCATAACTTTACTGATGCGGTGCGTTCTTGTGGAGCCGTTCTGAATGTATTATAAGAAAAACAAATTCTATACTTTGTTTGGATTTGGATATATTTGAATATAGATTATCATATTTTTCAAAAAAATTTGGGAATTATATATGAACGGCATATTGCAAAAACATGATAATCGCTCTAAAACTTAATTATTTATGTTCCTTATGTCTTTTGATGTACTATCAATATCCATTAAAAATATTGCGCACATTCACCGATCAATTTTGGACCTATATGTAATTGTTCTTTTAAGCATAACTATAATTTCAAACAAAAGTAAAATTTTTTAAAACTTTAAGGTCGATAATTTCGAAATATTTTTATGTAGGATATTATGTTTTTACAATAAGCACTTCATATGATGTAATGTAATTTTTCAAAAACTAAAGCAAAGCTATTCACATATAATTCAAAATATGAAATGTGCAACTTATTTTCCTAAAAATTCAAAATGGTATTAAAGAGGCGCATCTACATAAAAAGTTCGTAAAGAAATTATCGAGAACTGGTCCTACAAGTTTTATTGCAGCTTCTGAATACCTATGCTAATTTTTATCAAAAAGCTTTACAAGACATTATACACTTTTTGAATTTTACCAGTTTCTGAACATAGATGCCAATATCTATTGAAAAAATTGTATGTAATAGATAGGAACTGATCCTGAGATACGACAGGATGAGGTAATGAAATGAGCGATATTTCAAAACAAAAGACTTGCTGCAGGATCCTTAATTTTGATTAAATCACAAGTAAGCATTTTCACATGCAACACTCATCCTTACATTTTTTTGATAAATCGATTATGACTTATTAAAGGCCAGCAAAAAGGTATTTTTTTCT
The DNA here is from genome assembly GCA_958299015.1 of Tetanocera ferruginea. Lineage (NCBI taxonomy): Eukaryota > Metazoa > Arthropoda > Insecta > Diptera > Sciomyzidae > Tetanocera > Tetanocera ferruginea. Next base: position 135,585,538 of record OY282643.1, read on the forward strand.
GGAACTTGACTCATTGTACCGTCAATAGTTATTCCCATTGTTATTAATCACTTGTTATATGGACGGCATTGTACAACAAATCATAAAAAGCATCGAATCCATCTCTGAAATATCACTTTCATTGGCTAGTGTGCACGAAAAATGCAAATCAATTAATTTTGGGAAATACCTGTGAAACCAAAATCCACAAAATATTTAGAACCTATTTATATGCATAGGAGACCATGAAATATCATTTGTGTAAGATTCGAGAGTAGAATAAAATGTGTGCACAGGAGATATTTCTGTATGAAGAATCTTAGTGCTAGCATCTCAATGGTTAATAGTGGATTTTACTTGACTTATTTTGGGTCATCGTGTCCATTAGTATTTATCACTAAAACTAAAAAATATGTTTATTATCACTACTAGGTAGTAGTAACTTACTTCTCACAAAAATATTTGGATGCACCAATTCTTCACAAAAAATGGAAAAAACAACATATATGTATATTTGCATGCGTATGTTTAAACAGAGTTTATATTCCCTAATGTATTAACATATTCAATATTAAAATAAATTATTTTTGGCTTAATTAATGATTTTCAACAAAGTTATGTTTAAAGAAGCACTGTGTTGTTGGCAGTGTTCTCAAACTAATTTATACAAACGGAGCAGAAATTAATGAAATGGAGCAAGTGCTAGAGAGAGTAGCAGACGGAATTCCCTACTTGCCACCGTATTTATTTATGGTAAAACGTGATTGAAATTATAGGATAAAACAAATTTTCAATTTAATTAAAAGTCTCATTTTGCTTACCGTTTCTTTAGCAGTCCTTAAAGAAATGTTACAGTAGAAATTAAGTTTTTTAAGTGAAACGAAATCCGTATGGGTGAGACCAACTGTGTTTATTGATTATGCAAAATTAATCTATTGCTTTTTTTCAAGATGCAGCAAGACTGCTACATAATCATAAAAACGCAATACAGTCCATTCCTTACATTTTCATATATTATATTTTAGAAAAAATTAGATATTCAAAAATTCATCACAAAGCTAATAAATCTTCGTCTTTTATAGTAAATTTTCTTAGTCAATTAAAAACACTTGACGTTCACAAATTGAAGATATTACTTATATATTGAAAGTTAAGAGAATAAGTCACATATTTTCAACACGCTTAACACAAAGCAATGTGTTAATATATTTAAAAAAATGTTAAATTGCGTTTAAGTCCATTTAACCCAAATTGTCCTTGTCATTTTTCTAGTCTTACATTATGATTGAAATGCAATCAAGTTTAGTTATACACATATTTTTTTTCTGTGATCTAAAATAAAAATGCAATTTATATTCGATTGAAATGCGATTCAACTATGTTCATACTCGATATTTCAATATCAGTGGCATTTTTTAGATTTTTAATGATTTAATGTTCTCTTGATGTTTAATTAATAGCAACAACAAATTTTAAAAACAGCAAAAATGTCTCCAGGTAATGAGTGAGAAAATAAGACTAAGTAATGTTCATTTACGATATCTGTCATAAGAAACTGACATTGAATAAGATATGAACAGTGTAACTCAGTCTTCACTCCCTTAGTTAGAAGCACCCTCAAACTAATCTATACAGATTCTACTAAGAGGAAGTAGTACTAAGGTAGTGCGCATCATAATATAATAACTAATGATGCAATAATATGGTAAGGTAAGTAGCTTTGACAGCATCGTTCATTGATGTCAAAATCACAAAAACAGTGCTGCCATATCTTATAGGAAAATTCATTAAAAATCTTTTTTTATTTTGTTTAGTTTCTTATGAATTTTTTAGTTAAACAATGCAAGTAAATACACGTTTTAACGTTTTAGTTGAATTATTAAACTATATATAATTTTTTTGGCATCGCTACATTTATTTCGACTACGTTGATTGGTGCTGTGAAAGTAACTCACTTCCATATCAGCCATCCCGATATAGTACAAATTTTTATACCGATTTTTTATTAAAAAATATAAAAAAATGTTCGTTTTTTCATTCAGATCATGGTAAAATAATAAGTTAGGCGCATAATGGAGAAAATTTGAGCTAGATGTCAAATTCAACCTTTCTAATTTAACTTTTGCTAATTGTTGTTGCCATCAGTTTTAAAAACGTATAAGGGTTCAAAAGCACATATTTAAATATTATTAATTATTACGTTTACATTGATCATTTAACTAGACAGTTTGGCTTTAATAGTTGTGTAACTGCTACTACTGGTATTTACACTCCCAGTAGCGCAGTTACTTCTGTCACTTTTTTACTTTATTATTTAACATTCCCTCATTTATTTAATGTTTCGTTGTTTTAATTTTCGTTGTTTGAGTTGCACAACTTAGCTGCTTTGCGATATAGTACAATATTTTACAAAAAAATTTATTTTTCCACGTCTTTGATCTGGCATCCTTGTATCCTGACAGTTTCTGCTGTCATTTTTATGATTCTACCAGGATGTTATACCATATTGCGCATGTCTCAACAAGATATGTGCTAAAATTCTTACTTGAATAGATAGTAGTCCATGGCATAGTAATTTACAAGGTAGTATTGGCGTTTCCGCTGGAAAAGACCAACTGTCAAAAAATATAACAGAGAAGAGAGCGCTCGCCATCCGCCATTACAAACAATTAGTTTTCATTTGTCACATTAAGCGTACTCAACAGTTGTCAACTGCTATGTTCAAACTTGATGCACCTAAATATGAAGTTGCGCATAAAAATGCATTTAAAAATAGATAACTTTTTATTTGTCGTCAAAGTTTCCGTTGGCATTTGATACAATGCTTGACATTTCTTTAGCTTTACAACTTTTATGACACTTCCGTAGCGATAGCTTCGCTCTCCGATGTATCGCTATCACAACAGTTGGCACAGCTGAATGTGGCCAATGCATATAACAACAAAAATAACAGGAACTCATTTACTTGGAGATGATAAAATCAACACTTGTCAATGCTACCTTGTAAATTAATATGCCATGATAGTAGTCCACATATACCTCTCTATGTTCAGATTAACGGTGACTAATATTCGTAAATAGTATGTGTATTCAGCTACAAAGAAGCACCGTTTATCGTTGTTATAAATTTTTGTAAATAAACAGATTTGAACAAATTCAATAGGAAAGAATTCAAGGATAAATAATTCAAGGATATTGCTTAAAACTGTTCTCATTTTTGTTCACTCAGTACTGTACGAGCAAATACTTGAATCAAAAATTAAAATTGATCAGCTGTTATCTTTTTCCAAACAAAAAGTTAACGAGGTGCTCGCCAAATTAAAATGCATTTTTACTTCGTAAACTTCGTATTAAATCCTCAAAATGGCATTTTGTACTGCTTTGACATTTAATTTTACAAACAACTGATTGTAAATACGCAACCTGTAGGGTGAACGCTTAACTACTTAGTTTCACATACAAAATCTTAATTATCTCGCAAATAAGTTGATTTGAAAATAGTCTCATTGATCTTTTGAATGATTCTAATCTTCCAGCATTGAAAAGTTGGGATGTGAGCCAGGCAATACCCTATTTTTGAAAGATAACGATCACAAAAATTGAGTGAAGATAGCCATAAGTTGGATTTTAGAACAGGTATAATAACGTTCATGAGCCATCATGAGTTGGTACAAGGAAAAGGTCAACAGAGACGCACTCGATCTTTGAAGAATTAAATTAATTGGACACCTAAAAGGATCCAGCTGGTATTCAAAGCGTAAATTATATATTAAAAAATGTAAAAGCTTCAATATTCAAACCAGTCACATATTTTTCATACAAAATTTGTCACAAAAATGTAATAAAAATAAAAATATTAGAAAATGTAATATTATTTGTTTTTTATTAATTTTTTTATACAAAATTTGCCACAAAAATGTAATAAAAATAAAAATACTAGAAAATGTAATATTATTTGTTTTTTTTTAATATAGCTGGGCATAGAGTCTTTTAAGTTTTCAAAAAGTTCAAGTATGAATTGTTGTGTCCTTCAATGAAAAATAAGTCAAAATATAAAAATGTGGATTTTTATTGAACTAGTGGGTCACTCTATGCAGATTGAAAATATTTTATGTTGTAAAAAATATCAGATAGAACCGACTACCAAAATTGTTCAAAGAATGCGTCACTATAAATGAGTTTGAACATTAAATAAATCATCAAATCTGTGTCGACAAGGAATAACCGCTAAAGTCGAGTTAGGACAAAATGAGATTATAAATTTCTTTGCTTTTTTTCGCGACTCAAATTTGTATGGTTGTACCTTCAAAATGAAATGTTTGAGGCCATCATATCTAAACAACAAAAGCCAGGGTATTCTGATATTAAGGAGCATTTTTCATCTGAAGAATAGTATTCTGAAATTTTCAAAATGAGTTTAGCTGTTATTCCTTGTCGACACAGAAATGTGATATAAAAACTGGCGTACAGCCAACCCGAGTACTAGGACTTAATACTCGGTTTCTAAACTAAACTGCGAATTAAGAATGTGAAGAAATTACCAAGTTTCAACTTTCGCTAGTACTTAGTATTAAAAGCATAAATTTGAACTCATCGAAGGAATCAGTCACAAGGTCTGGATCAACATCAATGATCAATTCGATTAATTCCATGAAGTGTTCAGAGTTAATTTGCACTCTTGTAAAGAGTTATTTATTTTTAGGACAAAACAACAAATGTCAAATTTCCACGATGGAAATTCTTTTCTCATTTTCACTCGTATTTTAATTATCCAATGGGCATAAACTTGCAGTATACGAAGCATTTACCAGCTATCAAGAATACCCTTTCAATATATTTATGAACCCTGGCTACAACATTGACAAATTTATAAAAATTTGGCAGCACTTTTACATGAACAAGCGTGAACGAGATCTGGCGGCGCGTTTTTCGCACACAAGTTGTCAAATTATTTAAGGTTCGTTGCTTGGTCTACGTTTTTACGATTATATTTAATTGAGAAGCAAATGTAGAATTCAGTAAAACTGGAATATTTTGTAATATTTTTTAGAACAAATACACAATATATGCTTGAAAAAGCCAAGCATATCGCAATTTAAAGAAATTTCTGCTTAAGTTTTAAAGTTGAACTTGTAATGGAAGAAGGTAAAAGGTAGTTTTGAAACAAAAGAAGGTCGTTTATGAGATGCTTATGTTTGCAGAATTCCAACAACAGGGAAACTATGCGACCAAAAAGGTGGGAAAGCAGCACAACACACTACCATTGTGGGGTAATGAGGCGTCCATGAACCTAAATCCGCTGATTTTGGCCAATATACAGGGTTCTAGTTATTTCAAAGGTATGTCAGGAAAGGTACAGTAGCTGCAACCATTGTAGATCTCCCGTTGTATGAATACTGATTCGAACTATAAAAATTGTATGTATGAATTTTAGTGCATCTCTTTAAATTGAAGACATACCACGAAGTAGTTGATGAAATATATTACCAGGTGAAGCATTTGGAGCCATGGGAACGTGGATCTCGGAAAACATCCGGCCAGACTGGGATGTGTGGCGGTGTGAGTTTATGAAATGTAGCATTTCGTTTTAAATATTTTCTAATATAATAATTAAATAACTGTTGCAATAATGATTTCAAAAGGAAAGCTGAAAGCTGTATGAAATAATCTGCAATATTCATGATTTATTTTATTGGCTTGTAAGAGCGTTCTATTTTCCTCTAATATTTTCTTAACTAAAGCAGTAATTTCATATCGCTTTAAAAAATAAAATTTAAAGATCGTTAAAAAGAATTGATATTTATTTATATCAATTGAAATGAACAATACCTTTCATTCATATGTTTGTTTCTTGCAAAGTAGGAGAGATGCATACCCTTGAGGGTAGTTTTTTAATTCAATGCAAAGTAACATCGGTGTAATGCATCTCTATTTTTGATAATTTTCCAGGAAACAAATACATTTTAAAATATTAAATAATATTAAATATTATATTATAGAAACATAATAGAAAGGAGAAAATCATATTTTTTCAAAATCGTGATTTTTGTATTTTCTGTTAGAATATGGTTGTCATTTCAATCTGCATTATATAATTTTTGATTACATAAAATTTTAACAAGTTCTTAAGATTTTTTGATATTGATGTACAGTTATGAGATACATCCTTCATATATTAAGGTGGCGATATATAGATAAAGAAAAAATACTGATAACATTTCAAACAATTCGATTTTTCCTTTACAATGACATCAAAAAGGAATTTTCAAATAGTATGACGTGAAGTGAAGTGAACACGATAGTGGCAATATGAAAATACTTTTAATATGAATATTTAAAAAATACTATTCTATTATTTATAGCATTATTGCATCAATCTCTTCCAATATCCAATAATACGCAAATTCACATTTATAAGAATTTAGATTACTTTATTTGCTTACTTTAATACAAACACGTTTTCGATGTTAAATAAATATTTTTTATAATTATGTTTTTACCCTAATTCACATAAATTTATATTAGTTTATTTATATACTACATTAGAATTTGTGATAAAAAGGATATATTTTTAGATCCTTCCATTTTTTAATATTTTCAATCTTATGATACCCGAATGATCTTGTGATTGTTTCGTTAAAAAAAACTTCTGTTCTTTTTTACGCCTGGTTGAGAGCAAATGTTTTAAATTCGTACAAAAATTTCATAGAAAAAAAGCGGGGGTGCACTCGCTATGTGCTTAAAAGAATATTCGTAAAAATAATGTATTATGTGGCATATTAATTTTATAAATATCTGTAAATGTGAAATTGTATATATTGAACGTTGTTTATTTTAAATGTTACTCATAATATCCTATTTATTTCGTTTCAGGTGCGTGGTGTAGGCGCTGGTGGCATTGTGTCTACAGCTTTTTGCCTGCTTTACAAACTTTATACATTGCGTTTAACCCGCAAACAGGTTAACGGACTTTTAAATCATACTGACTCGCCATATATACGGGCACTAGGTAGGTGGTAAGTCGAATGGGTGTCTCACAAACACCATTTTTAAAGAGTTCCCTCAGAAGTTTTTTATTTAAATTTAAAAAATCTATGATAGTAAATAAACAATAGTAGACAGGTATGTCCTGCTGCAGAGGTTTCACACAAATTTTCTAATTAAATTATTATTTGTATATTCGATGCACTTAAAGGTTTTATGTACCTCCGTTATACACAACCGCCTGCTGACCTTTACGATTGGTATGAAGACTATCTGCAGGACGAAGAAGAAATTGATGTCAAAGCTGGTGGGGGCCAGGTGAGTCGATTGTATGAACCAAAAATCATTCCTCTCCTTCTATAAACATAACAGTATAATGAAATTATAATGTATTATTTAGGTCATGTTTATTGGTCAAATGGTATATCAGTTTTTGACTAAGCTCGACTGGTTTACAACATTATTTCCTCGCATTCCTGTGCCAATTCAAAAACAAATTGAAAAAAAAGTGGAACAGTACTGCCGAGAAAATCAAGTTAGTGTCAGCCAGTTGAACTCTTCACGAGGTGGAAACGCTGTTGCAGTGGTTGCAAGCCGTGGCTTTGAAACAGAGGACGATTCTTACGATCGACGAAGTGGACCTGGTGGCAGTCGCGAACTTCTTGGAACTAGTAGAGCGCCGTCTTCTGCCACAAACTACCGTAGTGAACATGATGACCGCGATTATTATTCATCGACATCAACATCGCACCGCCGGCGGGATGACTTTTCACCAGCTCCTAGTCAACGAAGAACAAGTCGAGAGCGTGAACGGCATCGAGAGAAACACAAGAAAAGACACAAACACAAACATCATTCCCGTAGCCGAAGCCGAAGTCGTGGTCGCCACGATCGAGAACGTAATCGAGATCGCGATTATGAACGGCCGATCCAGACAAAAGACCGTGATTACCATGACGACCGACAATTTCGCTAAGTTAACTTTCTTTAATTTGTATAAACAAATTTGTTAAATATAATGCAAATAATTTGTATACAATTTTAAAACTAAGCGCAAAACATTGTTATTAAAAGTTACACTTCTTGGTTGCTGTTTTCGTTTAACAGTACCCAATTGTTTTTGGGTGTTTGCCTAATAGCATATTTAAAAAATTACACACTTCATTATAGCATTGTTAAACTCAGGTTACAATTTTTATGTTAAACTACTTTAATAGAATATCTATTAGAAATTATTCGTCTAATAATTTTTTAAGTCTACGTTTTGAATGCGTTTAAAAATGATATCGGATTTGTTAAAACTTAAATAAAGACATTTTTGCTGAAACTTTGTTATGTTGTGTTCTATAAAAACTGATTGTTTTCTTGTTATGCTGATTGGCTGCGGATTTTGTTGTTAAGGTCTTGCAGGATTAGTTTAAAATTTAACTTTTTAACAATTTTACATGCATACAAATATTTGTTAAGCGGCATTTTGTGAAAGTAAAGAATTCAAAAAAATTAACAATAAATTAAAAAACTTACATACAAAAACTAGACAGACCATTTCATTTGTATGATACAATCACAGTATGGATTATTCCAATGATTTTCTTCGCTTGTCAAAATCAATAAAAATTATTTGGGAACTTGAACTTATGTTCACATTTTTATGGCATTATTTTGTAGATCGTTGTACATAAAAGAAAACGAAATAAATTTGTGATAAAAAACTTCCTAGACTTACTGGAAAGTATGAATTTTTTAAAAGTCATTAATCAACAGCTAAAGATCTTAAAAACATGATAGCATTTCCACTATATCCCACCATAAATACTCATAGTTTTATGCAACAAAGGGACCAAATACTCCTTTCAACATATGTGTGTATGTATGCAAGTACACATACCATCTTGTCAGGAAAAGCTGTTCAGTTTCAATTAACACAATTTAATGACGTTTAAAACAAATTGAAATGCGCCGCCATATTTTTTAGATAATAATAGATAATTAGATAATTCTGCTATGCGGCACAGAAGTCATTAACAAAAAATAACTTTTTAGTATTGTTTCAGAGAGTCCTGCATCGCGTGTGGCCAAGTTTGTATGAATGAATTTGCTAAAAAAGCAACTGTCACTTTTTTCGACTTTCAACAGTTAAATTTTTTCCTAATGTGGGCTCATTGTTAGAGTCAAATTGTCCAATACATTCACAGAACATTATTCATTATAGAAGAGTAGATGGAATTTGTTTTGAAAAATATAAGCAGCTTCATTCCATTCAAAAAACAAACCAAGCTACGCGTGCCTACTTGTTTCCCTTGTCAAAGAATCTAATCTGTCTATCGCGATCAAAGGTAGACAGACTACGGCACATTTTTTTTATACTGGACGCAGTGTAGCGTTTCAACTACACTTTGAACTTAAAAACCATCAAATTCATTAACGGTAAACCACAAACATTTCGCTGTGATAATAACTACGCAAAGGACCAAAATAAACAGACGCCCTTCGTGTTGTGCAAGTTTCTATCGTGCCATTGGTTTGGAACACGCGTATGTCACCTTATCACTCTTTATGAATTATTTAATAATAGCCTTGAGAATAAAAATTGATTGTACCTTCGAAGGACATTCGGCAAAGCGAATGTTTTTGGCAGAAGAGTTCAATTTGGCATCAACATACATTGAATGGCAACTTAAACTAAGATCTCATGACTGTGATCCGAACTACCATCACGAATTTTTTGTTCATTAATTTTGCAAATTTAGGAGAATATTTGAAAGAAAAGAAAATATTAATTAACTTAAAAAAAAATTGTTTTTCGGAATTTTTTTAATATGGTCAAAATAGGCTTGTTGCGTTTATGCCTTGTGATAAAAACAGAGGTGCAGAGTTCATAAATTATGCTTTTTTATTGATTTTAAGTAAATGGCCCAGGAAATCTTTTTGACAGTTTCTTTAAATTTTTGTATATCACAAAATACTGTAGAAAGTAAATTTGGTCATGTAAATTTTTCAAAAAAAACGTGATTTTGATGCAGTTATATATGTAGATAAATCAAAAATATATTTAAAAGAATATTTATTTATTCCTAGCGTTTTTAATCTTTATATGGCAATGGTGTGTTGAAGTGCTAAGTCCACAGCTACCAAAAAGCGCGCGCTAAGTCCGGTGTTTTGAGCGAGCTGTTGGACAAAGTAATAACATCAACTTGTATCGTTGCTTTAAACGATTTTTGATATCAGTATTCGGCTATTGTTCGAACCAAAGGAAGACCAAATATAATAAAAGTTATTGAGTTTTTTGTTTTCATTGAAAAATCTCCAAAAGTTGACTTCCAATTAGTTATTAAAGTATACTTTGCACTGTTCTCTTTCGAATAAGCATTTGCAATAGAAAAATATAAGTGAACCAACATACATATATTCAATTCATAATACATTTTTGAATTTTCTGTAAATGGGAATCTGATTTGGTTTTCAGGATTATATCTTTTTCAATTATCTTTCTTGAAAAACATCGATTATTCAGTTAATAGCAAAGTTAAAAACCTTGGGTCAACCTTTGTTTTATTTCAATTAGTTATTGAGAAGCTAACTTTCTTATGAAACTTCTTTTGCAATAAAATGTTGATAATTTAAAAAATAAACTGTCAATTATGATAATCAAAACATAAAAATGAATTGTCAAAAACGTTTAAACGTCAAAAATCAATCATTATTCAATTCATATTTCAATTAGTAATTGAGAAGTTAAGTTATCTTATTAAACATCTTTTGAAATAATATGTTGATAATTTCAAAAATAAAATGTCATTTATGATCATCAAAATGTAAAAATAGATTGTCAAAAACTTTTAAACTTTTTAAATATAAACCGATCTTAAGTGTTGAATTTAAACAATAATTTTTTAATAAATAATAAAAATATATCTACACGTGGGACAAAATGTTAACTGTGGTTTCAATTTGCTTGGTTGCTTTTGCTTTGGCGGCCAGTGTACTATAATACTCATTTGAGTTTGTTTTTCTATTTATGAATTTATGAGTGAACCATTAAACAGAAATGAGTTGAAAATAAGAGCACGGAGGACCTAAATGTATTGAAAAGGATCTCATTCTTGTTCTCTTATATTTTAATGTTTCCCTTTTCGGTGTGTTCTCAAAAATGAACTGTTAAATAACGTAAAATTAACAAGGGTTGTTTTGAGAAACAGGATGCTGAAGATACATTGAGTGCAAAAAGTATTTAAATAGCTTTAGTGTTTTTCAATATCTCATTATTGACTGGCATCCCTCAACGATAGTAGCTAATGTCTTGGAAAGAAGCAAGCAAATAAATAACCATACAAACAGCCAAAGATTCACAAAAGAAAGTATAGTTAATATATAAAAATATACAAAATTGAACTTTACGTAACCACCTGATTTAACATTTTGGCGGTAAGTTTTTTGAGTTAAAGTATACATATTTATTATATAGGAAAAAATAAATTAATAAGCACGTTTTAGTAATACTTGAATATGTTTTCAAGACCAGCTGCAACACAAAATTTTGTCTACCTAATTCCCACCTTGGGAGATATTGAGTTTTTTGCTTTTTCTTTTAAACAAGAAGAGGTGAAGAAAACAAGTTTTATAAATTGATGTAGCCAGCATTGCTATCGTAATGTAGGACAGTTTTATTAATCTCACTTAAATAAAAACCAGTTGCTGCTAACGGGACATTTTTTAAATAGTTAGCACCCTTTAAGTATATTTTTTTTTAAGGGGGGATAAATCTATGATATAAAAGCTGTTAAACTGTCCGTCTTGGCTACTTATTATTTCATTCTAGGTTAGAACAAAACAAAAAGAATCTGCGTGCTCAACTTTTTTAAAAATACTGAAAATAAAACCACAATTTTCTTGGATTTGCAGTTATTGCTACTCTGTTTTGTTTCACACTTAGAATATTATAAATAATTGAATTAATGATTTCCATTTAAAGTTTAAAACGATTCCAATATTTTTATAGATTTTTTTAGCTGGTACTGCAATCTTAAACGAAATGCTTAAATGGGCTGTTAACACACCACGGGAATCCTACCTGCTTCAGCTGGTTGAACAGGACAATTTTGAAGACGACATCATAATTCGGGGCTGCTATTCTCGTCGCTCTACAAACACAATCGGGTCCCAAGTTCTAACAACAACTACCACTACCATGACAGGTGATCGCCGTTTACAAAGGCGGAAATCCTTTGATTCTCATACCTTACTTCACGATGCAGACTCGCTAATCAGTGATAAAGAAAACCAATCGATTACATTTATTTCCGAGAGCACATTGATCTGAATGAAGTAGAGGAAAATATTTTTAAATGCAAAAAACGCTTATATTAGTTTTTAGTAGATTGTTATCAAAGCAAAGTTGTTAATAATAAATAAAGAAGTCAAAATGAAAAACTCTTTTTATTTGTGATCAATTGGAAGAGATCACTGTTAGTCTTTACAAAAACTATTTATTAAAGAAATCGTTACGAAAATTTTTTTTAATTTTATATAAATTATTAATTATAAACAAATTTTGAATAATTTCACTTAAAATACATACATTTAACTAGATACTAGTTTAAGCAATTTTCAAAAATAATTTCTACTACAAAATTAACCGTTGTTACAACATTATTACCAACAAAAAAATAACTTAATCATATATCTGTTACTTCTCGACCTCTAGGAGTTTCAAAATTAAAATTTTTCGCCGCATGGTAAATATGTGCTACATTTCTAAAATGAATCTTTCTCAAATAATATTTATATTTTGTCCTCCGGCGGTTAATCTTACTATATATGCTATTATAAAGCCGCAAACAACACATTCCCGCATGTAAAGGTTAATAAAAAAATTTGGCAAATTGTGTTTCACGGTATATCAAGATTCTGCTCTCAATAGATTTCCTAATTCGATTTAATTTGTAACATTGCAAGTGACAGATTTGTAATAAACTGAATCTTGCGAATAAAAAAGGGGTGTCGAAGATTGGTGCAAGAAACTTAAAATGAACAATACAGCTCTGATAAAATCTTAAAAGGATTCGGATCTAAGTAAAGTTTCTGTTTTGCTTGTGACGCTGCGGGATGCAATAGAAACCTTAACATTAATTCATCATGCAGTTTGCAGACCGAAGTGTATAATTTTTAATTTTCCATAATATCTTTTCCAACAGCGTACATGAATTAAAGGACGGTGGTTGAATGAAAAGGAAAATTTTGAAAAGAAATTTTAGGAAGATTCAAAAGGAAACATTTTTCGTTGGATTGTTAAAAAATTATATCAATATAAAAGTAGTCTATTAATTGAACGTTATAAATCGTCAGTATATTACACGAATGAAGAGTGAAAAGTAGCGTAGAAACACGTTTTTTCATAACAATAAATATAAACATGTAAACAGCATACCAAAGAAATACACCTGTCTCACCTTTTGAACTCTTAATACCTACTTCCGTGTTGTTAAAAAACAAATTTCTTACGGCCATTAACAAGTCCTTCAATGAAAACGGAGTAAATAGATAAAAAAGTAAGTCACATAAAGTTAACGCATGGAATACTCATTATTTTTGGAGGCTTATTTGTATTTAAGGCGCGCTTTTCTTTACCCTCGATTGCTTTTTTTTGCAGCTGGTAGTTTTGAGAATAGTAAATGATTGATAGAGTAGTCTTGACGTAAGCGATATCTCCATAACATAACAAATATATCAGGTGGCATCGACAAATAAAATAAAATGTTTAATGCTACGTTATAACAAATAGATTTTACGAAGGATCGTGATTGAACAGCTGATCATTTATTTGGCTTGAAAAAAGACGACAATGGCGAATTTACCACTTTTGTGTTTTTAGTTAAACTAGCTCTAAATAAGTTATTAGTTAATTAGTCCGAACTTTCAAATTCTTAACTCATTAAATGATTAAGTAGAAAAGGTGACAGTAGAAAAAATCTTTAATTTCAGTTTCTGACATTTTATAGTTTTTGTGTAACTAAATTTCACTTGTAAGTCGACGATATTTTATAAAAAACAAAACTATATTAAAGTAAATTACATACTACTATTCTGAATGGGAATACATGAAATCCTCAACTTAAGCTTTAGATTTGTTAAGTCAAGAGTTTTGGAATTATTAAGCAAGAAGATTTTAAAATTAATGTGATCTCAAAATTATTCTTCAAGAGCACCATCAAACGAAATGCATGCAACTTTTATGTGCCAAAGTACTTCGGAATTTTATAAATACTTTTTTCATTAGAAGAAGTGAATATGGAATTTAATGGTAATTTAATGTGAAAATACTCAGATGACAATTATTACGATGCATTTGATTTGTATGGAAAACAAATTGTTGAATTGCTTTTGCATTGTTGTAATCATGCTGCCTACATGCTTATCCATTCTCATACTAATCCTATTAACATCGATCGCGTGCAAATGGTATGCGGGTAAAGGTGTTTCATTTACAATCTATACACATTTTCAACAACCGTTGACACTCAAGGGACAATTCTCTAAAAACCGACTGTCCCACATGCGATTCGCATTGCTGCCCATTGATAATGTTGCTTTTGGAATATTTCCGCAATGACTTCATCAAGATACAATTACACACCTTTTCAGTAGTGTCCATTTTAGATGCGGGTGCAGTTAGGTTATTAGGGGGAGAAAACCAGATTGTAAACATATATATTTTAAAAAGTTTTTCGACATCGCCGTCGGTTGTCAAATGGAATGAAGGATAAAGTATTGAGCCGATAAAATGATAGCGAAGTTTACTAGTAATTTATTTAGCGTAACTGATTCAATGAAAAAGTATGATTTACTTGCCATTATAAAACAATACGTTTTTCAGGTGTCCTGTTATTAAAAATCAATCAAAATACATTGATTATAATAAAAGGGTAGAAAACTATGACTTTGGAACACTGAGGTAACATTCATGAATGTATGTAGATAATAAAAGTTTTTTTTTTATCAATGCACAAGTTTTTGATTTGTTGTGGGAAAATTATTTCAATCAAACTTACCCCAATAGTATTTCTATGAACTGTCTATTACGATAATTATGAGCGTGGGAAAAATTAAAATTTAAAAACAAACTAAGTCAAAATGCTGAAAATAACTCAGAAAAGAAGTCGGAACTGTTGGAAAGAGTTACGGTTCAATAACGTTTAAAGGCTTCTTCTCTCATAACAGGGATTGTGCTCAATTACTTCCATATGCAATTTTCATTAAATTTATTTCATGAAATTCTATTTTATACTCCCTACTATATATAATTTGAATGGTTTATCTGCTCCACTGAATTATTGTGTTTCTGTAGATATAATTTTTTGCCACAATTTAACCAAGAGAATAAACAACAAAACCACGATTATATTCTATTTTCTTATTCACACGCTATGATATATTGAGGCGACACGGCACCTTTTTTAGTATTAACGCCACTATATCTTCTTGCGATCATCATTTGTCGCATTGTCCCTTACTAACGGACGCATACTTTTGCTTATCTTTTTACAACAACTTTACTTAAGACAAAAAACTTTATGACTTTAATCCTAAATACCACAGTGATCTCCTCAGTTCATTCAGGAATTAAGAGCAATTAAGTAAGTGTGATATTTTTTCTAGCAACGAGGTAGGCACATCAAAGAACACAAAAATTGAAACCCTTGAGTGTTTAGTACTGTTTTTGAAAACATGCTCATAGATTGATTTTTATTGCGTCTTTTTTATTGTGATAACACAGGGAAAGTCGTTAAAAGTGAAAAAATTAAGTAACAAAGAAATAAGTGCGAACATTTAAAGTGTAAACATGCAATTAAATAAGTAATAATATATTAAGATTTATGATCTACTATTATTTTTTGCAGAAAACGATGCCAATTGTGTAAAAGATAAATATTTAGGAAGAGAAATGGACCACCAACTAGAATAGACCACCCATATATCGTTACCTTAATATAGAAAGGACGTAACTCATAAATTCATAATTTTATAGGAAAATAAAATAACTTCTTAAAATGTTATGTCTGGACCGTAGCTAGAAAATTGTGGGTTGTTTGGTCGGAGACCAAATTTTTTTTCGAAATTAAAAAACAATAACACTAGAAGAAATTAAAATAAAAAATGGGGGGTGTTTTGAAGTAAATTTTTTTTTTTTAATTTAATTTAATGAGTAAAATATGCTACTTTTAAAAATATCAACAAAATTTCTGTTTCAAAATTCATTAAATCGTTATAAATTTATTATAAATTAGCTATTTTAGACCTTAAAATTAATTAATCATTAACAAAATAGAATTTTTTGATTAAATTTTTAACATAAATTTTTTGGATTTTTCAAAAATTGGCTATTTAACACTTTAAAATAAATTAAGAAAAAAATACCCTCCATTTTTTATTTGAATGTCTTCTAGTTGTATGGTTTTCTTATTTCGAAAAAAATTTGTTTGCCCTCCGACCCACAATTTTCTGGCTACGGGCCTGTGTTATGTATTTAAAAATTATTTAATGCAGATTGTAATGAAAATCGTCAACAAATTCTGTATTTAAAACCATATATCTGTTTTTTTCGGTTTCATGGAATGTATTCTTACAGAAAATGCAAAAAAACACGATTTCAAAAAATTCCGAGTTATAGTTTTATCTTTTGTTTTAAGATCTTTATATTTTTTCTATAGTTTTCTCATAATTTGTCCAAATGTAAAGCTTTACATTAAAACTTATTTTTAATTCTTTGTTTTTAATAACACTTGAAAAACTATCGTATACCTATTTGAGGTTTTCTTAAAATTTCAGATCCAGTCTTAAAACGGTCCTATAGCTTTGTCTTAACAAAATTCAGATTTTGTTTATGTACGAATATGTTATTTTATGATCACAACGAAATCAATTATGATCACAACTCAGTTTAATTTTGAGTTGACTTAACAAATTTCTGGAGTAAAGAAATATTTCTTTATTCTGCATGTCAATCAAAAATTATCTCTAACTCTGGTTTCTTAAACAGTTAACAAACCTAATTTAACTGTGTTCACCTGATTGTTGTTACATTTTTCTATGTTTACTATCTAGTTTATAAACTAGTAACTTATGTACTAGAAAGTGACAGATTTCTGTAGTAATTAAAACTATGGCACGAAAATATTTTTCAAAACACTCATTATATTCAAAGAATTTTTTCCCACAATTTTTTGCCCTTTAAAACATTAGATTCCTTAAGAAAATATTTTTCAAAGCAGGCATGCATAGCTGCAGTTGACGGCTTAGTATGACACTGATTTTGCAATTACAATCAAGAATTACGTAAGAATATTTATGCTAGATTGGCATTGTTCACATGGGATGTGAGAAAATCGTTTGTAGGTTCAGTTGCTGATATACATTTATAGATGAGTGCCTTCAATCGTGCGCTCATAAGATACATTCTCTGTATCCTTAGAACTCTATATTGATTATCTGCAATTTAATTTTAAAACTAGACTTGTCACCTTTTCGTGTGAGTTAACCTTTAACTAAATGACAGAAATGCAGTATGTCATTGTTTTGTAAATGTCATTTAATATATTCCTTAAAAGGGTTCAATTACTTGGGTTACCCCTTCTATTAACTTTCACTTGCAAATTTATCTTTGTTTTATTACTGTGTGTGAATTTAGCAATCCTTTAAGTTTCTGCGAAAATCAATCATGTGTTAAAATTTTTTACTTGGTTTTGCATTTCGTGAATTCGGTAAGATTCGGTGTCAGATTTTTATAAGAACATGCAAATTTTATATGTCACAATTGTTTTTTGGTTCCCAGGATTGTAGGCATCCATGCGGAAACACTTAAGATGTCAAGATTTAAATCAAAACAGTTATCATAACTTAAACTTGTATAAAAACAACATAATAACCTTCAGTACACATGCTATTCATATTGGTTGGTGTTATTGTGTCGATGATTTTGAAGATGCAACTCAAAGGTCACTTTTTGAAAAATAGAACTGACCCTTGTCAGCGCTATCTTCTTGTTTTTGTTATTATAGAACAATATAAACACGATCATGACATTTAATGACCCCCTTGAAAAACCCCCTCTCTATCGCTATATCACTTTCCGTAAATTTTGTAAATGAAAACGATTCGGCTGTTCTTATAAATGGTGGATTAAATGTCGCGTACCAAGTGATTGTAACGCGTTTTAACATCTGCGAACTTACTTCATTCAAAAATGTATATGATCGCAGTTACTACGATTACTCTTCGTAAATCTTGCGGTAATTATGTCAGTGGTCAAGACGGGTTGCTTTTTTCTTTAAAGAAATGGTCAGTGACAATGTTTCTTTCTTTATTGTTGTTGTGACCAGCATTGCTATTGTAGTAATTTTAAGTTGTGTTTTCTATGTGCGATTGATAGAAAAATCCCGCCAAGGCCAAGGGTTACACGCTGGGTGCTCTGTTGAAGTTTTGAAAGCGGTTATGTATGTAAATTATTTGTTTATGTTTGTTTTGACAATTCCAAGCGCGGTTGACCAACTGTCATAATCGTAGATGGTGCGCGATCACTATTTATTATCAAGTATGTAATGATATTGTAGTAGATGTGGTTGTGCCAGGCAATTAATATGTTTGTTTTTTTATTATCGGGGCTTAAGTTTATAACAATTTAAAGTTTTTATTGTAAGGAACACAAGGAACTCCTAATTTGCCGATGATCTTAATATTCTAAGGAATGGTTCAGAATGGTTCAATTGACAATAAATTATTGAAGTAAAGTGAAGTTCTTTAAAAAGTTTTACAAAAATTGACAAACATACACTTGAAATATAGTTAAAAATCGACAAAATGATTAAGGGCCAGTTTTTCAGTGCGGGTTTAAACTCGAGTCAAATTAAACCAAGCTTAACTCACCAAAAAGGGACGTTAAAACTATGTTTAACTATATATTGTAGCATTGGTTTAAGTTTGAATTGACTTAAATTATCATATGATGTGTTTTGTTTTTGCTTAAACCAAGCTTAAACGTCCAATTTTGGTGAGTTAACCTAGGTTTAATTTGACTAGAGTTTAAACCCGCACTGAAAAACTGGCCCTAAGTAACTTTTGATTACCAAATTCAGTTCTGAACTTTCGCTGATTCCTTCATAACAACTTCTGCTGCTGTCTAGCTACGGTTCTTTAAAGGTTAGTTAGTTATCTTGATCATAGCTTCATGCGTCAACCCTTTCAGCAAAATGCTAGGTCTTCAAATTCGATTGCTAACATAAACCTAATATAACCTTTTTACATGTCGCCATCCCAACTTTCAAAGGGTCATACATATTTTAAAACTGTAGATACATACATATATACATAAATGTACCTAAAAAGGAATAAAGACGTATTAATAGACAATCTTTGTATTTGCAACTATGTCGAGGCGAGAAAGGGGAAAAGTATATCAAGGTTTACTTGCTATTCCCACGTAGAACATTACCCTGTAGTGCAAGTTCACGGCCAAATTTGGGATTCAATAACAATGACGTGGAATTGCTTCCCGGATGCAATGTTTTTACAACAATTAAATTTAAATAAAAAAGAAACAACTTCGTCTGATTACATTAGGCATGCATGATTGCGACAGAATTCGGTACGATATGATCTTCAAGTTTGTTAGATTTCGAACGTTGTATCTGATTTTTGACATTATTACCAGAAACACAAAATTACACAACGAAAGGATGCTGTGTCCATTGTACGAACTTCATAGTACAATATTAGAGAACTTAATCCAATTAAAAACAAACATCGTATTTGACCCACAAACTTTCACATGCGGAGGTGAATCAATTTAGAAGAAAGCTAAATTAATTGATCTGGAATTTTCTTAATAGTAAGAAAAAATTCGCTGCTGCTAAAAAAATGTGTAGATTTTCAATTTCTCAAGTCAAAACACGAATCTAATCAAAATTAAGGGGACAGCACCTCAGGGACTCGCATATTTTGTTTTAGGAAATTATTTTTAAAGAAAGATATATTATGATGAAACTTTGCATATAAGATCCTTATAGCGTGCAAAAAATTTATTTTGGATTTTTCTGGGCTGTTTTTTGGCTGCTGCCGGCGAAAATTAGGTATTTCAAAAATATAGATAAAAAAATAATTAAAATAATCGCACTAAAAGCTGCATAAAAACTCTTTGACGTGCGTGTGACACAGCTAATCTTTATTTCATTGATCCAAAATTTAAGACACCTTTTCCATCATAAACAGAATTTACTAATCTTCCATTCTATTCAATATTCATTTAAAAATTTTACCCATGCAAATAAGGTTCACTCTAGTTTACATGTGCCAAGACTTTTGTTGAGTTCTAGTTTTGAATCTGCCATAAACACAGAACTATAGGAAGGTTAATGTTTTTAGCACCCTGCATTTCTTTTCTTCAAATTCTTTGTTGTGCCGCCACCTGTTAAAGGGTCATGGCATAACAGGTCTTCTTCCTCACACGTGCATGAAGAAAACAAAACGACATACATCCTTGCAGCAAACGAAAGCAAACTTTCTTGAAATATTATTGTAGGTGTAGGAAAGCAAATTAGTTAAAAGTAAATCTAAGAAAATAAGTCCTGATTTCACGAAAACTGAAAAGAACAGATTAAAATTGTAAAATTGTCAAATAAATAGATGATTATAATAGGTGTAAGAATACAACTAAGTTAAAAATATATTAAAATCAACAACAATAAAGCCTATTTTAACAGCTGCGAAAAATACGAATAGGAATTTCTTATACAAGTATGTCTTACCTGTCTCATTGAAAGGTTAGCTTAACACATCTAACTCTTGATTTAAATTTTAAAAGATCAGAAGATTTATTGCATGAATGACTTTAAACTAAAAACTAATTAAGAAACACGCTCGTGCAAACGACAGTCATTCATCAAAAACAAGTCCGTTCCGATACAGGAAGAAACCGGATAATCCTTTTTCGGCAAACAATGCCAACTTAATACATAGAATGTTTTTCTGCATAGGTATAAGCTATGTCGTATTTATGCAATAACTATGGACATAATTTTTTTTATTTTTAAATGCAGATTATTTATTAGAAATGCAATGATTGATCTCACGCAAAAATAGGACATGAAAGAGAATTTTCTTTATACTGCCAAGTAAGCGGTCATATGAAAATAGAATTCACAATATATTTCTTATATAAGCAGCATGTGTGAAAACAACTTCTGCCGTCTATATACATATCTACTCTTGCTACAGTTAAGTCGACTTATTTCTTCCACGTCCTTTTGCACCACTTCACGCATCCTTCGTCCGTCACTTTGATTAATCGCAGCATAAAGAAGAATGCATTCGTCAAACGGAACACAAATTAATGAAAACCGAACAAGATTAAAAAAAAGAAGAGCAATCGAAGGATGATGCCGGGATGTTAAAGATTGCTTCGATTCAATTTTAGTCCAATTTCATGGGATCTGCTGAAATAAACAGCTGTGCATGTTTTGGGATGTGTCTAACTGTAAAGATCTAATAGCAATATCAGAAAAATTGACAAATAATTCGCTCTGATAAATCTCTAAAAGTAAATGCATTTTTTTTTTTTTTTTTTTGCTATTGTGTTATCTTCTTTATAACAATTCATGAAGATTAGGGAACCTTTTTATATTCCTTCATACTTGACAACAAAGTCGTTGTTATTGAGGTTTGCTTTAATAAACCGTAAAATTTCTGTAAAAAAATATTGAAACTTTATTGGGTGAAATGAAAGAACATTTCCGTGATGTCACTTACACTTTTTAGAAAATTTTTTTAAGGATGACTATGCGTGTTATTTATTTACTAGACTATTATATAAAAGACTTATCATGTGTGTTCGTAATCGCAGATCTAAAGATCGGCAGGTGCTCTGTCAATAGTTATTTTGGATCAAGCATTTCAGGCAGTTTTGGTGGTATTACACTAACTTTGGTTCGTATGGTTACTGTCGACAACTGCACTAAAATGGTCGTGGTCGTGGCCGTTTTTCGGACGTTTTTCAGAACTCTTTAAAACTGACTAATAAGCCGATTGAAAAATCTATCTTCCAGCCTAATTTTTAAAATTTTTATCGTCTAATTAATTCTTAATTATTTTGGTACCAAAAACATTGACAAATTTTCGAAACAATGCGAATTTGTATTACAATGAAGTTTTGATTATAATATCGTTACATTTAAATGAAAAAAAACGAGCAGAAATTCGAAGTCTTGACTTTCAATCCAAATATCTCCACTGTTTTTTAAAGTCATTTTATTTTAATACAATGCATTATTTTATATTTTGCATTTAAAGGTACAATTTAATAGTTTATTTTTAAGATTTCATATTTCTAAATGGTATCTAATATTTTTATCGCAGGCGAAGCAGTGGGTGTTTGAAGGTGAATGATAAAAAAAAGGGGAACTCGGACTCGGACTCGAACAATTGTTTTTTGTTTTCAACACTGACTGTAAATAAGCGTCTAGAAAATACTGATGAATGATCACCGAGACTATTTGTTAGAGGAGAGGTTATCAATCGAGCTTAAGCTTGGTTCAGAATATATTTCATATTGAAATCACCTTGTTGACTATACTACGTATAGTTCCTGCCTCAAGTAAAATGTATCGTATTATCAAAATTGTATTCACACTTTTTAATGTATAGCAAGCAATAAGCATTTTTTAAAACCTTTTTTGGTGCATTTAACTAAAATTCTACTCTTGTCTGTAGCAACCATACAACCCTCTTCCATTCTTAACAGAACATCAAATAAATTGTGGCTGCTTTTGTTATTGTTTTGCCTTAAATATTGTGCTGTCATAAATTTTCACCTTAATACAATTACAAATAAAAAATTGATATTTATTAATTGTGCGTTCATATACTTACGCAATTTTCTTAAGAATGATCTTAAGTAGAAAAACTACCCTCAGAATTGGGAGAAAACAGGTTTTGATTCTTTATAAATTTTCAGTTCTTTATGCTTTTGCAAATTTTTTTTAAATGAAATTCAGAAATTTTATTGAGAAGTTTTAGTAGAAAATTTGTTTTACCATATTTAAAAAAGGATTAAATAAATCGTATTATAAACTTCAAGCAACAGTTTGAAACAATAGTGCGTTGCTTTCGAGATTTTTAAAATTTACCCTTACTTAAATACACTTAAATATAAATTTGCTTAAGCCACTCCATATCAAGATACAAAGAAGGAAAAACCAACAAAAAATATTGCAACCGGCGTAACACACTCAATGGAAGTTTTCAACTCACCCACGTTTTTAAGCAAACGACGGTGTAAGTGTCTGGAGTTGTGCTTAATTGCAACGTTGACTTGTGCCAATGGCAGATGTTGTTACTTCGGGTCCTTTTAACATTCTCTTAATATTGCAGTTGCCTTGGCATGTGCCGCCAACGCGTCTTGAATTTAATTTCGAACTACAATAGTACTTTAAGAAATTGGCGCAAAATTGCGTCTTTTTCGAATACGTATGTGTGTCAAATATCCGAATGTAAAGAAAAGAAAAATGTCCCCTTTTTAAATCTGTTCATTCATTGTCTTAAGATTTCCTCGCACATTTCAGTATTGAGTCACCTCGAGCAAAGGTGATCTGGAGCAGCTGCAATGCTTTTTCTTTGTGGTATTGTCAAAATAAATGTGTGTCGAACTAAGCATTGATTTGTGTTGACTATTTCGTGAGTTCTTTTAACGAAGGACTTACATAACTTAAAAAGGGATATGATTTCAAGTAAAGACAAACAGATACAGGTAAAACACAGAAGTAGTCTGGAACATTAAAAGAAAGGCTATGGAATAAACTTAAGATATTCAAAGTTTCTTATTTTATACACCATATGGCAGCAATTGGTATATTTTCCAAGCCCTAAACACCACTATCCGGCAAATAAGCGATTGCTTCGTTGAACAATTTCACGCCTTAAGCATACAAGCTAAGCCAAACAAGTCAAAATGAGCTCGAACAGCTAGACAGTCAGACAGAACGACATGAATATAAACGGTGGTAATAATATTAAGAAAAATTAAACCAATTAAAATTGTGTTGATCCAACAGTTGTTATTGTTTTACGGACTGACTGTTTATGCTCACGAGTCAACAGACCACATCATAAAATTTTCCTTAGTCGATTCGTCTTGTACACATGTTATATCCACGTTCCAGAGTCAAATACCTGCCATGTGGCCAACATTAGAAATTTTCTCACAAGGTCCCTGAGGCTAGAAGCTCTGGGGCATAATTTAGTAACGCTTGGCTGCTGATTCACAGGGAATATTTAGCGAATTTAAACATACAAATGTTACAATTAAACGTGTGCACTTTGCTTTTGGACCAAACTGACAAACGATAAGCCAAAAACTGCAACAATTTTAGCCCTTTATAAAAAAATCGTTAATATGCAGAACAGCGTAAATTCCAGAAGAAACATATGGCACTGGCTAGCGTACTCCAAGCAGGAATTACACAATGCCTCTAGGCACAGGTGGTAGTCTTAACGCTGCCCATGCATGAATAACGGCTTGTCATTGAATTAAAATTCAAATTAATGCATAATGTACCCTTAAATTTTAAACCATATATATAATATCCTTTGAGAGTTGTTTTCATTCATTTTATTTGCACGGATTTTAGTCTACAGAATGGCTTTCAAGCATGGCATTTCTTCGTTTTATTGAATTTATCTCAAACTGCTTCGAGATTTCTTCGTTAAGTAAGTAAGTAAATATTCCGAAGACTGTCCTATTCATTTTTTCATGACGCATGAGTTATTGACTTTTGATATTGTTCTTAAAAAAATATTTGATTGAATTGCATTTAAATTTCGAAGAATTTCTTTTTATTGTTTTAACACTCGACAAAACCTTTTCAAAATTATCAGAATTTAAAATTTTTTGCAAAATTTTCTATAGACCAATTTTATAAGCAATTTTTTGAAAGTTTTCCTAGACAAATTTTATAAAAACATACAAGAAATCAAAAACAGCCTCGATTTAGCGTTAGTTCATTTTCAACAAGTTTGCTTTGTTGTTAACCATAGATAAATGAAAATCAAAGCTTAATTTTTTTTAATTGTTTTAGATTTAACTTCACGAATATAATGGATTGTTCTTAATTGTTTAACATGCTTTTTCATTGAACCCATCATGAATCTCCCATATCGTGAATAATTTTTCCATCCGAATTGGAAAAGAGAGTTTTCATTTTTAAGATAGCATATAAAGTCAAAAAAATTTTTTTTATTACACTCATGAATATTGGCGGTTGATTAACAAATGCATTAAAAATTTTCAAAAAGTTCTTCTTCCTTTTCTAATTCCCAGAGAAACATTTTTCATGATTGGGCTGATTATCTTGATTTTGCTTATTCTTCAAGACAACTCCCCTTCAAAATCCAAATTAATTAAACCCTTTATTAATGCTTTAAATATTTATTTATTTAAAACTTCTGTTAGAAAATACCAATTATTAATTATATAAGTATTAACAATAAAAATTCTTAAAGTAAATTAAAAGGCAAACAACCAACAATTTATCAAATAACACATAAAATAAGCATAACTCAATTCTGAAACAATATAGTTTTTTACATAATTCGAGTCCTAAATAAGATATGCTGCTTCCGGATACGGTAAGTTGTAAGTACTTGTTTGTAAGTAAGAAGGCACACTCAGCTGTTAGCACTTATTTATATTATTTAAAGAAAAGCTCAGACGTCGTTTGGTTGTATCAAGTATGTCCTCGCTTCTATTAATGACAATACCCTTGGCTAAATTGCATCCTTCCAATGTTGAGTCTTCGTAGTCACTCGATGAGTTCCGTCCACTGTCGGGACTTATATTGTGCGACTGTTTATTGGGGTGATTTTCACATGGCTTGATTAGTTCATAATTTGCAGGATCCAAACTTTTGTGGGTGATTGTCCTGGCACCGAGAACACCACCAATAAAAAACATTTTCTGCGCAGATGACTTCACACTAGCAGTTACTGTCGTCACCGTCATTTTACGTTTTCGTCTGACTGCTCGTTGTCGTCGTAACTGAAATGAATCGCCGTCCTGTTGCTGACCATGCTGGTAAGACAGCGGAGAACGCACTTCACGCTCGTTAAAAAACGCAGAACTTTTGAGACGACTTCCCATTTGCGCTTTTTGATAATATTGTTCACTTGCGGCATCCCAAAACTCATGTAAATCGCTAGCAGGATCGTCAGCAGCAGTATATGTTGGTGACATCACAGGCGCACAGGCGGTTTGTTTTGTTGATTTCGGCAGTTTACGCTCTTTTCGCGCACTCTCAAGTATAGCGTCAATCATGCGTTCTAAGGTCATGTCGCCCATCTTTGAGGAACTTATCGATGCTTCCTCATCATTTGCACTCGGTTTTATTACATCATTGTTCAATGTTTTCGGGTACAAATTTGCAGGTTTTATTTCGAGACGTTCTTCGTATTCCTGAGAGAGGTAGCGTGGTTTCTCAAAGTATGTGTCAGCTATACCAATACCTCGTAGTGCCAAAATAGGACCAGGTACAAGCCCACAAGGCGAATATTCAACATCAAAGGTGGGCAAAGTAGAAGCATATTGTGCTGGTATGGATCTTAGGGTTTGTTTCATATTTACTACGGGCGTCTGTAATTCAGTTTCTCTTAATGGAGTACTTTTGAAGGGGCTTTCACATAAGTCATCCGGTGTGATGTTACTTAAGTCCTTGAGACTGTCCAATTTTCGGGAGGGACTATTATTAAAGCCGTCCATAGAAACTGGCAGTGGTGTGGAGGTGAGTTGATTTTCTTTATCTACAGAGCGGAAATTACGGCGTTGTGAGCTTAAGTTGGAGGCCTTACGTCTTACCCGACGACGTTCGACATTTCCATAAATGGGACCTTCGTCAGTAAGGCAGTTCAAAGAACGACGAGTTACAGTGCTATCAATTTTATCCTGCGTGATGTCGCATTCGCCTACGGAAGGCAAATAAGAGCGCCTTGAACCGTTCACCGCCCATTTTAACATTGTCTGGAGATCTGAAATGAAATTAAGAAAATTTTCAAGATAAGCATTGACTTTATAAAGGAATTTAAATTAAAACATTACGGAACAAAATCATTTAACCTTCAAATACATTTAATTTTTTTACAACGTAAGAGTTGTTTAAGTGCCAATTTTTTATTCTTCAAAAACATATTTTCTAAGGAAAGAAATTTTCAAGTGTCAATTTGACAGAAAATAACAAGATATCCTTCAAATTTGTCCATTTAAGTTGACCATTAACAAATTGAAAATGATCAAAATTTTATTTCTTTAGTTTTCTCTGAAGAAAATAAGTTCATATTTAATGTGACGATTGAAAAATTCATCAAACTTTGAAAAGACTATTATATGTCCTTTTTAATATATTCATTATATAGTTCTACATATTCTTGTCTTATCCTTATAACAAACCCAACTATTTTCAAATCGATCAATTGCATCAAATGAAACGTGTGCTTGAAATCTATACACTTTGTGTAGCGCTACTCTTATAACTTTTACAAATATGCCCACCAAATATCATTTTTAAAGATTTCTTTCAACACGACAAAATTGTTATTGCATTATAATGACTTTAATTATTATGAATACATATTTTAAAACTTTTAATATTTTAAAATTTAAACAGAAACAGGACACAGACTTAAAAAGAAGGCTACCCTTTGCCATATCATACATGTCTTGTTGTCATTTCATACGCAAGAAGGGACACTAGCCTACACCATATGTTAGATAGATAAGACATTTGATAGAAGGGTTGTTTCTGTGTATTAGTTCGGAAAAAATATGTGCATGTTTTTTGGTAAATGCGCGAAATATTTAAATTTTTGAAGGGTTGCTTTTGCATGGTTTTATGTTAAGAAAACCTACATTTTTTAATTTTTTAACTAAATTTTTTGAATTAACATATTTTAGAAGTTTTGTTGTTTCCATTTCCTTAAAAAACTGTCTCATATTTTCTATTATAATTATGTATTAGGACATGTATCATAAATCAGAATAAAACATTGACGATCAAATCTAAGCGCATCAAATTTTTGACAAATGACATGTTTATAAGAGATGATGACAGAAACTGGTGGAAATTGATATTAAAACAACATCTGACAAACATTGCATTATGGTTTCGGTCAAGGTTACAACTTCAGTTAAGGAAAGCAGTTTGAGATGCTGGGGTGGCATCAGCTAAGGCAATAGTTGACAGTAGCTGTTTTAATCAATCTTTCTGCAGCATATCTTTGAATTTTTAAGATCTAGAAGCTCGGTTTATCTAACATAAAAATATAGAAAATATCAAAAAGATCGTATTCGTTTGGTCTTAGTCATCAAAAAACCGAACACCCATAATTAAAAAAAAAATAATAAAACATAAATAAATTAACCCTTGGCATCTACAACTTTATCACAGGGCAACAATCTTTCTCAACGACATTTAAGAAAATTTAACTTTTAAAGTAAAATCATGGGCCTTAAATATGAGTAAAATTTATCAAAACAGAAAAATATACAGTACGAACATAAAAAAAATTTGTTTAAAAAAATATTTAACAAATATCGGAAGTATGTCCAATTTTATTTTACTTAAGTAATCTCTTGAGTTACTTTTAACACATGAACATTAGACCTGTTCATAGTTCTATATGATTTGCTTAAGTATCTCTGATTTACGCTTTCTTAAAAAAGTCTGGATAATTGAACTATAAAAATAAGATTTTAAAAAAATTTCATTAGAAAGTTGAAAATTGGACTGTATATCTCCAAAAATGTAAATTTTGAAAAAAATTCAATTTGCTAAAATTATCACTTTTTATGAATTGCCTGCAAATGAAGTTGGTACCAAAATTTATTTTAAAGTTTAACATTTTTGAGGTATGTATATGGGTTTGGGCAATCGCATGGTGAAATAAAAATAGAGGGTTTTACTCTATTCAAAAAAGTTTACTCTTTTCAATGATTTTTTTCATAAAACACGAACAAAATTTACAAATTTTTATGAAATTTGGACTTTGAATCAAATTTTTAGATTTGTCCTTTGCCAAAAAGTCAAAATGACTCGACTATGTTATGAAGAATTTTATTACTTTTAAACAAATTAATAACTAGATCCAGCATTTGGAGAGAGACGTCCCAAGGAGAGCAAAAATCTGAGATGAAAATGCCATTATGAACAGGTATAATGAACATTTTAATACTCAATCTTTAAAAAAAAGTAAGAAAATACAATTTATGTGAAATGATTATACAGGCTTTTATTGAGCACATGCATATTAAATAATGTTAAAAAAGTGTTGTTTTATTTTTTGATAGCGGATTTACATAGTTATTTTTTAAGAGCTTTTAGACAAGAGGTGCTTCGTGGCTGGCGCTCAACTGCAGTAATTCTTGTCCTAAAACAAAAAAGACATGTTTTTCTAACTTATAAAAGGAAAATATAAAGAAAAACGTTGGCGATTTTAAAACATATAAGGATTTACTAAATAAATTAGGATAATGGCTGCATATTTTCGTGCATGTTTTGTCAAAATGAAGATTTTCAACACTCAGATTTTTTGCACATTTTCAACAAAAAATGAGTTATGTAATGATTGATAGGCCGATAGGTACTATCAAATTATCAGAGAATTTTATCGAAATTTATTAAAAAATGTTTAAACAGCTATAAAAGCTATTTCATACATTGAAATCGCTATAATGGTGATCACCAACAAGTTGTTTCCCTGTGAATTAAGTGCAATAAAAAAATATAGGTACGAGCATTTTCCTAAGTTCAAGCTTATTCAAATTTATTATAAAACACCTAAAAGGGGCTAAACAGGATCAGCTGGATATGTTTTTGCGCCTTCAGCTATTTATTATTTGTAAAGGTAATAATATACTATTAAATTCACGCGCACTCGCATTCCAAATTAAAAGCATTGAATAAGAACCGGAAATTTCGCACAATACAAAGCACGAGGCAAATAAAAAACAAAACAAAAAAAAACGCAAAGAAATCAAAAAATATGCAACAGAGAATCAGAACTTGAAATTTGCAAAGATTTTAAGCGCGAAAAACCACTCGAAATCACAGCAGACAAACCCTTCTCTTTGTAGTTTCATTGTTGGTATTGCTATTGTCAGAGCTTAATTTAGCATGAATTGCCAGGTAACCAAAACTTATGAGCAGAATAAGATACGACAATATCGGACTTAGGAACTTTTCTCAGCTGTGCCCAGCGCGGTAAATGTAAAAATTTTAAATTTTGTCTCATAACCACAAATTCAAATTCCAAAACTATTATGTTTTACTAGCTTAAATATTTGCAAGAAGCTATCTTAATGAATCCTCAGACTTTAAGTTAAATGGTAGTAAGACATGTGGATTCGATATGACGAAGAGTGATTGCTACAACAAAATTTACATGCGCCGATTTAAATAAATATATTGAACAACCAAAAACGTGGTGCACAAGGGGTAATTGGAAGGAACCAGATATTTGAGGAATAAAGCAAATTGTTTGACTTAAGCACGAACCAATACATTTATCCAAATAAAAGAACTTCCAGTTCATTTCATGCAGTAACTTCAAAGCTAGCTGTGATTTAACCGTCGCGCATGCGCTTTTTTACTTTGATATGTTTTAAAGTATATAAGTTGATGTATGAGCTAACAAGAGACCGACCGGTTTTGTTTTTGGTTTTGCACATTTTTGGGCGATTCCACACCAACGAAATTTTGTTCTTTTTTTTATCCTGAAGTGCACACTCAAGCTTACTCAAAAGTGGCCACACGCATGAGCAGTTTACCATTAACGAACTTGAACTTGATAGTGCTGCCACAAATCAATATACATATTGAACAATTATTGAACATATATACATAAATAACAAAGGAAATTAATTCTCTCGATAAAACGGACACTTGCATAGCATAAAAAGATAAATACCTATGTATTAAATTTAAATTTTTTTGTTTTTCAACCAACATTTACAATTAAATATTTTCAGCACAGACAACTTACATTTCGATAAAGTATGTATTTAATCCAAATTTGTATTTGTTATACAATAGGGCTTAAGTTCACATGTAAAAAATTTTTATAGATATTAAATTCTTAAATAACTTTAGTCTTTTGTAATATCCGAAACAGTAAACTTGTTCTCTTAACGTTAATCTTTAACACAAATCTGTTTGTTTTCTTATACCGATTTAATTAAATATATATTATTTTTATTACACAAGGTAAACACTTCAATACTTTATCCTTCAGGAAGTACGCAACCGGTTAATGTACTGGTATGTCTTATCCTTTTACCATATCAAACGTGAATGTTGAATGTTGTCCGAAAACATTTAGCCGAGCCACCACTTTATTTTGAGTGACAAAAAACAATATCACTCATTTAAAATACTCAAACACGCAACATGCAAAAGAGAGCGAATATAAAATAAATGTTGAGTGATATACAAACTGAACAAAGAGAATTGCAAAGGCATGAGTACAAATAAACACAGTGAAAAGATCGCATGGGCTGTGCTCACACGTTAATCAAATGATTGAATGAACTCAAATTTGTTGTTGTTTGTCCAGCTAAAAAAAAAATGAACTCTCTGTGAGAGAGAAAATGAACTCTGAATACGTCATCGCTTCATTCAAAGTTTTGACCACGCTCTAGACCTGAATCATTCAGTCAAAGCGTTGCAAACTTTTACTCGGCTGCTGCTTAGTAGTAAGTTATTGATAAGAAGGTAGTAGATTTAACAAAAAAGTACTTTTATAAGTAAAAAAAGGAGAAAATGTTTGTGAGTGTAGAGTGTTGTGTATTGTTTTTAAAATATTAAAAGTGAAAAATTACCATTTCGTGAACAAGACAGCTGACCGAATATTGTATAAATGCATTTCAAAGAAAAACAAAAATATCCGGCATATTAATTTCCTAACGAAATCAATTTCAATCCGTAAAGATACAAATTTTCACTGCCGTTCTTAATTTTTGTACACTTTTATACAGACAGCACTACAAAACACAACGAAATAAAACAGTAGGAAAATGATACTAACCGCAAACAGTAGGTAGCAGAAAAGCCTGCTTCGGAGGTTCAATCAAACAACCACGTGTGAGCAGACTTCGGTCAAATCAACTCAGAGAGAGTAAAATGCACAAAAAAATCCCGTTATTCTTCAATCATTTGATTCACGTGTGAGCACAGCCATGGATACAGCATCAGCTGAAGACAGAAAAACCTGACTAATTTTTTAGTTTACCACCAATTTAACTTACATAAAATTTAGAACAGATAATACAATACGAGCAGAAATTATCAAAATTGCTTTCAAAATATTACAGTAAGCATCTTTGGATTTGGTAATTGCTCAATCGGAACTTTCCTTCATTTGAAAAAGAAAAATTAAATTAATTAATAATCTTAAAAATTAAATTAACTAAACTTAACTAAAACTATTAAAAGTTGAAGGCATAACTTTTTATTAAGAACTTTGATACCACTAGTAATTAAAGTAATTAGACATATAACCACATGCTTAGAATATATATACATAAGTTATGAAAAATTCAAGGTACGTGTGAAAACTTAAAACCTTTGTGGCTAGTTGTGCATGAAGGATTTCCTTTAATCTGTATGTAACTATTTTATTTAAAAAGAAATATCCTTATAAATTACGATAAATTCTAAGTGCCATTTCCGGCAAGCCCACAAAATAAAAATTCAACTTTAATGAATCTAGAAGAAAATCACACCAATATATTTATATACAGTCATTAACAAAGATATCCCTGCGTCTCATATAAAATTCATCCACATTGACAACATTATCAACAAGATCGACAGGATATTTATAAACGATAAAATATTCAAAGGATCAGAATTTGATGCAAGTCTGTCACAATGCTATCTGAGAACGACTATTTAAATTGTTTTATTATTCTCAAGCGAAGACGATTAACGTCAAACGAAATGATTATTATTGATCTGCAATTCCAAGAGATACTTTTTGGCAAACGCTCCCTTTTTTTATTTTTAGCAATTAGACGAGAATAAGAAATGAAAAACAGTGAAGCATGGTATAACGCCTAAAGGCTCTAAGAGTTATTGAAATTTAAGATGTTATTGTTACTGCTTTGTAGTTTTTAGCGGCATTTGAATTGGTTACCGTCTGTTGTACTACGAAGTTGTTAATGCTTGTTTTTGCAGAGACTACTATAGCAGCTGGAATGAAATTGGGCTCATCGTAAGAATTAAATTAATAAGACTGAATGAAAGCAAATGATATATTTATGTAGATTAAGACGACTCACAAAAAAAGTTGCTCAGGTCATCTTATCCTAATAAACCTTGGTTTAATTAATGATGATTCCCCAAATATTTCGACTCTTGTGATGGCCGTTTCATTCATTGGCTGCTTTCAGTGAATTAGTGTTAATCTGCCTATTAACATAAGATATTGATTTTTTTTGTTAATGATTATTGCTAAATCAGACAAAAAGTGGAGGAGTTGTAAAAACTTTCATAAAAATTAAATAAAAAAAAACATCAAAAAATCTCTGCAAAAACCTCAATATCTTGAGTGAATGGGCAGATTTTACAACAAGTTTTTTGCTGAACTTAATATTTATTTATTTATTTATTTCAAATTCTTCAGTCTATGAACATACATTCTTACAGACTAGGTAAAAGTTTAATTACAATAAATATAATTTATAAAATATAATTAACAGAGATTTCATTTGACTTTTAGACATTGAAAAATCTAAATTATGATTAGAATATAATGCATTGAACAAATTAAGGGCTTTAAAAATAGGAGCATTAGCAGCATAATTAGTGCGAACCAAGTCCAAATAAAAAGGATCATGATTTCTGAGTATCCTAGAAGGAGCATTAAAATTAAGCATTTCCAGCAGTACTGGGCTATCTATCAAGCCAGAAATTATATCATGTACAAAAAGAAGGGACAGAATGTTTCTTCTACTCTCAAGAGATTTAAGGCCAATAAGTAGACATCGCGATCTATAAGGGGGTAAACAATCCCTATACAGGGAGCGTAAGGCAAACCTAGTGAAGGATTTCTGAACACGTTCAAGTCTCAACTTATGCGTCGCATAAAGTGGGTCCCAAATGACTGAAGCATATTCAAGTCTTGAACGAACAAGGCTAGTAAACAATACCTTCAACGTGTAAGGGTCCCCAAAACAAGACCCATTACGACGTAAGAAAGCAAGCATAGCATACGCCTTTGGGATAATATAATCCAAATGAGCGACAAACGAGAATTTAAAGTCAAAAACAACACCTAAATCTTTAAACTCATTAACAGATAACAAAGGCGTATTTGCTATATAATATGCAGATAAATGAATGTTTTCAGATTTTGAATAAGATATGAAAAAGCATTTATTAAGATTTAAGAAAAGCTTATTATTGAAGCACCAATTTTGAAGTTTATTAAGATCATTTTGAAGAAGTTCATTATCAGATGTATTTTTTACTTTAAGGAAAATCTTAAGATCATCAGCATACAACAAAAAATTACTGTGAGAAAAAAGGTATGTAATATCATTAATAAAAAGAATAAACAGCAACGGCCCAAGGATACTCCCTTGCGGAACTCCAGAGGATGCCACAAATGGAAACGATTTGACATTATCAAAGGCTACAACACACTGTCTATTGAATAAATAAGACGTCAACCACCTAAGAAAACTAGAATGAAACCCCATATTTTCTAATTTCTTAATTAACAGACAATGATTGACTTTATCGAATGCTTTCGAAAAGTCTGTGTAAATAACATCAACCTGACATCCCTCTCGAAATGATGATGTGCAATATTCAGAAAAAATTACCAAGTTGGAGACAGTCGAACGACCAGGCATGAAACCATGCTGCGAAAGAGAAATATAATTCTTTACTGAGAAGAAAATTTTATCTTTAACAGTGCTTCAACTTAAAATATTTGTGACTATTTTGATACTATTTTTGACAGTAAGTAGCACGGCAAAAAAATTCAAACAAAACGTGATTTTCAGAGGTTGTCTTAAAACCAGCCAGCTTACAAACGGCTGTTGCTAGAGTTGAAATATTTGGAGAATCATAATAAAATAAATTACTCTTTTAAACTTTGAACCAGAGTCTTCTTGTTATGTAATTTTAAGTAAGTTTCATACGGCTTCTTCAAAAATTAATAAAATAAGTATGTATGCATGCAGATGTCTACCTACTCATAGGTTAAACAAAAAAAAGCTAATCATCTCAGAAGTTTACTAACTTTCGTAAAAACGTTCTTTTGTTTGGCTTAACTATTGTTTGTGAAGCTGCATGTTCACAAAACTCATTAGTTTTGGCCTGCACAGACCATAGCAAAAGGTGGCATTTATGCACAGAGATAAGAAATTTCGCTTCGTAGATAAGAAAAAGAATAACAAATAAGATAATTCACGTGCCAGCTATGTTAATCTCCTTAGTATAATATATATAACACCAGGATATCGGTAAATCTCGGTTTTAATGGCAAAAATTGTTTTATCGTTTTCTATTCATTTTTTTATTGTTTTGTTTAACACGGAGGAACTATTATTTTCCAAATATGTACAATTGTTTCTAGAAGATGCGTTTGAAGATGATATACAGTAATATAAGGAATAATGATAATAATATCAAACTTATCTACATAACTTAACAATAAATTTTTATCTTAATTTGGTTCTGGTATAAATTAATTATGTGTATTATATTTATGAACAGCCGTTTTCTAATGAGAAAAAAAATCAATAAGTACTTTAAAGCTATGATAGAAATTAAAAAAGTTATAAAATTAATAAAACTTTGTGAAATGTTTCCGGAAAAATTCTAAAATTGAAAAATTCAATTCCAACGTATTTTCTTATTTTTCTAACGCGCTATCCTTTAAACGCAGAGTGTAAGTTCTGGATTTATTGACAAGAACAAATGACTATAAACGTAGAGGGAGCTTTAATATTAAAGCGTGTGTGATAAAAATTCAGGTCAATACAATTATTTTTAAGGAATTTATGACAAATTGACTGAGTGAATAATATAAATCAAAACTTTATATGGCTTACTCAATGTGGAGATTTGTTTAATCATTATCAAGCATTTGGTCAATATGTTAAAATTGACTATAATTTTTTTATGTACTATATATCGTCACCTCAAATCCCAAAAGCCATAACAACATTTTTTATATTTTCACTGGAGACGGAACCATTATAAAAACAACATATTTAAGATATAGGAACAAGTCTTTCTAAAATTGAATAATTGAAAAATTCAATTCCAACGTATTTTCTTATTTTTCTAACGCGCTATCCTTTAAACGCAGAGTGTAAGTTCTGGATTTATTAACAAGAACAAATGACTATAAACGTAGAGGGAGCTTTAATATTAAAGCGTGTGTGACAAAAATTCAGGTCAATACAATTATTTTTAAGGAATTTATGACAAATTGACTGAGTGAATAATATAAATCAAAACTTTATATGGCTTACTCAATGTGGAGATTTTTTTAATCATTATCAAGCATTTGGTCAATATGTTAAAATTGACTATAATTTTTTTATGTACTATATATCGTCACCTCAAATCCCAAAAGCCATAACAACATTTTTTATATTTTCACTGGAGACGGAACCATTATAAAAACAACATATTTAAGATATAGGAACAAGTCTTTCTTTGGCATTTCGTTTTTAAAATAGCTATTTTGGGAAGTATGAGTTTGAAATTTAATTAGACAATACATTAAAATTTATATATAGAATTTTTTGTTGCTTCGGTTTCATAGATTTTAGATATGCATACACGGAGAAAATTGTTTGCGCAAGATTCATGATCAAGCTGCTCATAAGCTAAAAAAAAATGTTTTTATTAATCGTTTATAGGTTTTGATCATGTTTTGTACACTTTGCTCACATTTTTTGCTATAACTTTGTAAAAGAACACTGGTCACATGCTATGATCAATTCTTAACATTCGAAAATTTGTATGACCAACGCAACTGCATCCATTATGAACCAATTGCTCATAAAATTGGATTATGAATTATGATGAAGTGCTCATGACAAAGAACAAAACCCACGGTAGATTTATCAGATATAGTACTTACGTCTTTTAGAAATGGTAGTAGCAACAGCGTAGTTGACCAAAAAATAATTAAATTTTAATAGTTTTTACAGAAAAATTAATAAAACCTTTATTTTAGGGAATCAGCTTTATTTTCGATATAATGTTCACTACTTGCATCATAATTATGATTTAATTTCAATAATATTAAGACTATTTCCACTTATAATAACAACGCGTATATCTTACTTGCGTTAATGTTCTCCAAACATGCGATTATTTTTGCTGTTTTTCGCATCATTTTTCTGACACTTCTGCTTGAACTTGTTTTATTCTTGTTTTTTTATGTTGGTCATGTTGTCTCTACAGAATTTTACAAGTTATGAAGCTGGTGTTCAAATTATAAAACACGTTCTCCAAAAAACCAGGTTCAACAGAGAATATCCAAAATTGTTCGCCAACAGATCTATAGATGACAGAATGAATTTAGAATAGAAAACAATTTCGAGGGCGGTATAACTGACTAAAGATTTGAATGCAGTGTATTTAATTTGCGGTAAATGAAGCACGGAGTTTCATTTTATTGCTATTTTAATTACTTCAAATAATAACCTTAAAAAATAACACTCAAACACGGTTATTTTAGAACTAAAAAAGTCATTTCTCTGCAGATAATAACTTTATTTGTACCTTTTGCGCACCTTTACTAAGATCTTTGAATTCACATCTTGCAACGGTTTACATAGTGCCATAATTCTGACCTAACATCTGCTCAATCAATGTTCGTTGCGTTCACATATCATATTTTTTTGACACGGGGCATTTATTCAGTGCTTGTTTGATAATTCGTCTTTGATTCTTTGCTTAAGCTGGGTTCCATTGATAATGCTTCTCGGTCCCTTCTAATTATTTCTTATTTATGGAGGATGGCATAAGATGCCAACTTTTGTAAGTGAACAAGGTAAGGTAAATGGATATTTTTGAAAAATTGTTCAATTTTCTTGCAATTTATTATCAAAGGGCTTGCAAAATTGTGGAATGTACCTTTTTTTAGTTTCTTCTTTGTTTTTATTATACTTTTCTTCTTACTTTGCTAAGTACTTTTTCTTTTACTTATGTTGCCTTATGCAAAGATAAGCAATTTTCAGGCAACTAGCCTGTTCCGTAAGAATTTGTATCAACGTCAACCAGCTGCTAGCACGAATATCACGATCATAGA
Organism: Tetanocera ferruginea; assembly: GCA_958299015.1. Classification (NCBI taxonomy): domain Eukaryota; kingdom Metazoa; phylum Arthropoda; class Insecta; order Diptera; family Sciomyzidae; genus Tetanocera; species Tetanocera ferruginea. The sequence continues at coordinate 135,623,869 of OY282643.1, forward strand.
TATCATTAAGATCAACCAGAGTCTTACTTTATATTGCCAAACAAAGCAGTAATTGCTCAACTAAAATAATTTCTTTGAGTAAGGTGCATATTTGTTTGTCAACCGAATGTTTCAACCACTAAATTGTATCTGTAAATAATCTTGACTAACTTACTTAAGATTAATCTCAATTAATCAATTTTGTGACCAAAAACGTGGCACGCAGCTGACAATTTGTTTGGATTTACAAATATCGTCTCTTCAATGCAAACAAGTTGCATCTCCAATTTAAAAGTTGTTTTAAACAAAATTAACTTTATAAACTTCACATCAACTATATGAACTTTAAAATTACAATTATTATAAATTATTGATGAGATTTAAGAACGCTTGATGTGCCTTGTACAAGTGTTTAATAGGGCACCGATGGAATACTTTTTATCAAATAAAATTAACATGGGATTAGCAGAGCCGCTTATCTATACCTAAAAACATACAAATTAATTTCACATAAAAACTTCAAATTTTCCAGGAGATTTAGGGAAACTAATAAAAATATTGTGAGTTTCATAAAATGAATATATTTTACTCAGCCTAAGACAAACTCTAAAGAATGTGTCATAAATTAGCCCTGATTCGACTTTTGGATCGTATTCCCAAGCCTTTTTTCCAAGTGACATGGCGGGAATCCCTCAAAACGATTTGTTTTGAGCTGAGTAGTTGCATATTCTGCCGTTTAATTCTTTATTCCTTTTTTTGCTTGATATCGGATGTCTCGTAAACCGTGTGCTTAATTAAGTGAAATTGCTGAGCTTATGTCAACCCTTTTGTAGCCTCTAAAAAGTACTTATTTATAAAATCGCCCTAGGCAGCATTTCGACTGCAAGAAATTCAAATTAAATATGCAAATTTCTAACCAGTTATGCCTTGTGTACAAAAACAATGAAGTCATGATTTTTGTATCCTCTCAAAGAATTCCACGTGTTGTTTGCATTTTATTAATTACACTTTTAGCCTTTTCAAGAGAAATTGACAGTGACTCGGTACGGGATACAAACTTATTTGAGGAACTGAAAATGTTAAGCAAAGCAATATTTTTTTGTCAAAATACATGCAATGTTGTTTATTTATTTACATAACTTTTTTTTATTTTCTCATAAATCATATATTCAACAGCTGCTTGGAAAACTTCATCCAGACCGCGCTACTTCGTTCTTCTGCGCTAAAAGCATTGAATCAATTTGTAGGACACTCGGTCTTTTCCGAAAGCTTTTTAATATTTTTTATAAAAAATAGCTTTTAAGCAACCTGTTACCATGGATTTATCCTTAAATGTTTTAAAAAAACTCAAAAGAAAAACAAAACACCCCGAATGGTTTACGTCAAAAACAATAGAACTGAAGAACAAAAACCATTTAAATAAGCGTAATGAAAATTAACATATTTAAAAAATATTTATTGTGCAGAATTCACAATTTGTTGGTTTTTGTGTATAAATAATGTTCAGATGGGATGTTCAAAACCATAATCAACGGTACATCGAAAACATGCATTTTTTTCACACCTTTATTCACAGCTTTATTTTCAAAAACAGTAAAAATTTAACATTGCTGCATAAAATGGATGTGTTTGCTACCTGTTGTTCTAGAACGCGCCAAAAATTAAATAATCTCTTCTATAACTAATGATAAAAAAAAACATGGGTTCAAAGAATCCAAGGAGTGTTCCTTTTGCCTTTGACAATTTGTTTTACTATGATCATCAATTGTCGTGCTTTCACTTCAGATTAAGAACCAAGTTTTATCAATGAACGTTAACAATTCTAATCCCAAATTAATAAGTAGACAAAAATACGGTTATAATTGTTGTTAAAATGTTTATTTTTTATTTAAACGGAAAAATGTTTTCCGAATTATGCACTACATTATAAGATTAAAGATACAGAATTATGTATTGAAACTTCTAAATGACATTCATTTAGTTATTTTATTCTACTTTTTAGATATTGGCGAAACATGTTATGTAACTTTACATACAATTATTCATCAAATGTTGTAAGTAAATAAAAAATTAGGAAGCATAACATTTCAGCATATATATGGAAATGATAAATTTCATCAGCTTTAAAAAGTTAAACATTCGTTTCGAGAATTTTTTTCAATTTAATATAAAATAAACGAACAAATAATAAAGCAAAAGTAAGTGAATCACCTCTTTTTATAGTGAACATATCCTGGGTGGTAATATATAAGTCCGTATGCTTATCTTTATAAATGAGTCCAAAGGCGACATGTTCGAACACAGCAAATGCAGCTACTGTGCTGCTGTAACTGTGGCTGGCAGCTACTGTTTTTTGTAGATTTTTGTTGGTATTAAGTTGTTGTTACCTGACTTTGGCTCCTGGTTGGATTCGCTTGTTGTGATACATAAAATTTCATACTATTTATTAAGATCCTTTAATTTCCGTTGTTAGAAGTGAAGTTAATGGTGATTTTCTGCAAAATTAATCATAACTTTATTAACAAGTTTTGTTTATAGTAAGTAGTGGCATATATAAAGCGGTTAAATATTTATGTATGTATTTGTTGTATACATTGTATTGCAAATTTAGATGTTCGATACTTATTAATAGTATTTCTTAGATGCTAGAAAATATTTACAGAGAAAAATATTTTAATTTATTCAGATATTTTCGAACGTGCTAAGAACTAATCAACCCTAATTCAAATAATTTTTTAAACATATATTAAAGTATTCCTATATTTACGAACCTAAACTTTCTTCTAATTCATGATATGAACCATTCATTTTGAAAGTAGCATAAGTCATTTTTTTTTTAATGCGAGATATGTAAAATAAAATTTTAAAAAATAAAGGTATGTGTAACAAAACATGTTATCGAGACATAAACAAAATGTCAATAGTTCTCAACGTATTTATTGCACATTTTTTTAAATAAGATACCGTTATATTGTAATCGATGTTATCATTAACTTGATTTCTTCGAAAAAGGCACCTTCAAAATAACGGCTCATATAGCCAACTCACTTAAAACTATCTATAAATCATTGTCGTTTAAATTTGTTTACTCCTTAAAGATATTTCACAATTTGAACATTTCAATATTTAGCTGCAACAAACTGATATTAAATAAAAAGACAACATGAATAAATATTTTATGTATATTTTGATAACATTGCAATGTTAAACCAAGCAATTGTTTATATTTTGGAAAGAGCGTTTGTTTCTTTTATATAACTTCTAAACTGATGACACAAGTATTATCTGAAAAAAACCCAAAAAGCAATTAAACAAAGGGAAATAGATAGTTGAACGATAGATGAGATTTTAGAAGCTTGAAAAACACTGTATTTTATGAGATGAACAAACATTGAGAACAAATAACTTGAAGATCAATGAATTTTATTTTTTATTTAATCTTATTATGTCCAATAATACTCAAATTTGTCCTAATAGAAACGTCCATCATCGTTCAAACAAATGTTTATATAAATGTACAAATATAACTATATGTATATGTAAACGGTGCATGAAACTACCTTTGGAGTTATTATTTGTATTATTATTGGAACTCAGCTTTAGTAAGTAAAGTTTTATATTAGTATATTGTATATCTTACTATAATAAATCCTACAAAAAGACGCACTGGGCCACATAACTAAACAAAATTTCGTCGGCAAAAATGTAGTGAACTTGCTACTAATATATCGAGCCATAACCGCGAAAAAGATGTAACCAGCAATTTACAAAAATTTGTTTTATTATCGAAACTTATAATTTATTTCATAATCAAGAATCTATTATTATAAAATAATAGTAATTATAATAATATAATTATTTATATGTAAGGATTGTGTAAAAATACTGTTGTAACTAAAAATCTTAAGTCGAAAATAATTAAAAGAAATCTTCTCTTTAAAAATTTTAGTTTTGATGGTTACATCTTTTTCGCGGTTATGGCTCGATATCACTTTCAACTTTCAATGAAGGTAGAAAACCATTGTTAATAATGATCGAGACGATGGGAATCGCCATTGGATCAACATCAGCTAAAATCATTAAAAATAACATGAGCAACGAATAAAACTGGAGGAAAAGCGTTCCACTGAGTCAACTAGATATGACCATTGAGACGGCCTGGAATCATATAGGCCCGGGATCAAAATGTAGTCTTAGTAAAACAATTAGTATAAAAAAATTAAATGCGCATTTGTCGAAACGATGTTTTTGCAACTGGAGGGCCACATACCTCGAGTTATATTTAACCAATTTTAAACTGTGTCATTTTGCTCGTAGTCAAAGAATCCACACTCTAAAGCCGATGATCTGTTTGTTTTTTACCGGTCATTTTTTGTTTATTTTAAATCGGCACTTTTTTCTTTTTTCAACAAATTTTTTCTTGGACAAAATTTTAAGATTGTTGATTTCTAAGAGGTTGCAGCTTGTCCGCGACTGGATTTTTTGCTTGACCTTAACTTTGGTGAATGAACTCAATCAATTAAAAACATTTAGTCTTTAAATCAATTAAAAATTTAGTCCTTTAAATGAATTAATAAGTGAGTGATCGCAATTTTTTACACACTTTGCTTACGTACTGTAATACTACTTAAGAAATCTGCCACAAAAACTAATTCAATTTTTTTTTTAATTGGGACCATTTCTGATTTTTACCAGGCTTGAACAAACTTTTGTTGTTTTTGCATTGGAATTTGTTTGAATATTTGTACTATTTACTTTTACTTAATTTACTCTACTTTCTAAATACTTAACTTTATGTAAAATGTTGTTTACTTTATTTAAGCGCAATAAAACTAATTACCTCGGTTTAAAAAAGGTATTCCAAAAATCTCAATAATAGCAATATCCGATTTTGTTTTATTTGACAAATTTCCTAAATAAAAATAAATTGTATTTGGTAAAATAATAAAATTACCTCTGCATGTGCCTATCGATGATTTGAAAATGCGATGTTAAAGTGCTATAATAAGTCAATAATTTCAATAAAATATGTCGAGTTAAATTTCGATATACATTTACAATTATATATATACCTCAAATTGTTCAAAGTATTGGGCCAGCGCGAAGAAATTGGGAACTAGATAGAAACTTCTTCAAAGTCTTAAACAAATAGAGTGGAAACTCACATAAAAACCCAAACTAAAAAAAATATCTTAAAAATTTAAGAATCTTTAAGTGTTAACAAATTGTATGTAAAAAGAAAGTACCTTGTTACTGGATTATGGTTGAAGAGAAAATGTATGTTCGTGTGTTCAGACATCGACTGGAACACGATCAGCATATGATCTCTACAATAGATCACTAGCCAACGCTTCATCTGTTCGATTTTCTTCAATCTTAATACGAATAATTATTCTTTAAAGCTAATAACGTATTATGGAAAAAATTGATACCTGCTTTTGGCGAAATAACGTTCGAAACGTCTTATTTAATCATCACAAAACAACAACATTCATAGGATGCCATGATATCAACACAACTCAACGTCGATTTTCCACGGTTCCCAATTTTCTACTAATAATTTAAAGATGTACGGCAGTCAACATAATCATATTTATGAAAACCAAATAAAAAATATACTTAAATACAATCACTAACCTGGCAAGGAACACGGTATTGTCACGTATACATGGAGCCAACTTAAAAATTATAACTCTTATAAAACTAGTATGTTTACCCGAGCCGTACACGTTTTTCTTTCGTGCATGTAAAATAATTTAAATATATACAGACTAATTTTCTTATTAGAGATGTGACGGATATACGAATTCTCATTTAGTAGATTTTTAAACAATGAAGGCAGAATTCTTCCATTATGCCAAGGTATCTTAATCCGTTATATCTCTAATGCGAATATTGAAATTTTAAGAATTATCTTAAATTAATGAAATACCCTTCTTATTTTTAAATAAAGAATAAAAAAACACCAACAAATATATTCTGTGTGATACATGTGTGCGTGTATGGCTAACACCACCAGCCATTGAGTCAATTTTAAAAATTTTAATTTTTGTATTGTATGCACACAGGACCTTTCAGAGAGTAAATGTAACCATTAATATGAATATTTTTTGAGGCCGTTTCAAAAATCAATATTTATACAATTACAATTTTTATCAAAAATCTCGTTTTATAGAAAGAGATTGTAGAAAACTAATTTTGATATGAATGAGGATACTAAATTATCATTTCATTTCATGGAACTCAACCATGAAAAAAATGATAAGAGTTAATAAATTCTATTATATGAAAACTGTTCAGAAAAAACAAATAAATAAATTTAATTTTGTAAGAATAACCTCCACTTTATCAAGTTTAAATTAAATAATATTATAAAGTTATATAAGTAAAAATTTACTTAACCAATAACTTACTTTACTTAACTAAACTATTGATAAAGTAATCAATAAACCTTACTTAAATATAAACAACTAACATAACTTTTTCAAATCTCACTAGATAATTTTGAACTAATCCTAATGGTTTCTAATCTTAAAAGCCAATTTTCAACAGATTGACGTGAAATTATAACTCAACAAATAGATTATCAAATATTTTTTATTTTATTTTTATAACGAGTTACTAAAAGTTCCTAAAAGTTTCATTCTTTAATTGATAATTAATAGATATTGTTATCATTACATCAACTAATAGATATCGTTACTAAATGAATTAATAATTATTGCATTCTCCACAAGACGAGAGAAGCTATTTTTCGGGGCCGTTATATACTAAATCCGAAGTCACTTATGATGTGAGATACTTTCTATTTGGCACTCCTAACCTCTGATAGAACCTGTGTGCATATTTTTTGTATAAAATATATAAAATTGGTACAAAGTATACATCAATTTTCTTTTTACTCAACTGCAGTACGGGTGATTCTAGTGGAACATATTGACTTAAAATAAAATCAACGCTATTTAATGCCAATATCTCATGCATCTATTATTATTTTGATCTGGTAGTTCAACATTTTATGAAAAATCAATTTGAGATTGTTCCGTGATAAAATTTACATTTTGATTGTGATATTAAGTTTTCTATATCTTTTACTAACAAACAGAAGACAAGACATCATTTGAGTCAAATATTAATTAATAGAATGAAGTTAGAGCCATCATTATACATGATGTTCATGTCAAAAAGGCCCAAAATTAAGGACTCTACAGCAAAGTTATTTGTATATAGTAAAAATGTACTTAGTATAGAATATTTTTTTTCACTCACCTTGAACTGCTCGATAGAGAATTCTGTTTAATATTTAAATAAAATATTGTAATTTTTTCGGTACCTCAATCCAAGAATCTTTATGTAGTTTTTTGTTTTTTAAAAGCGACTTCGGCTGCGGCTGCGACTAGCATTGCTACTGCGATGGCGACTATTACGCGAGTGAGATCGGTGATGATGATGAGAAGATTTATGATCTAAATAAAAAAAAGTTAACTTCGAGATGCGGAAGATGAAACTTCTGATATAGAAACTTACGCTTGTGTCTGTCTGAATGATGACGTGAACTTCCATGATCGCGTGAATGTCCACGCCCCTCACTGTAATCAACACGTTCTCTGCTTATAAATATGTTTTGTGAAGCAAAAACGAAAAACAATTCACGAAATAGCAACAAACCTGGTACGATCTTCTCGAGTGCTAGTTGATGAGCGTTTTGAACGCTCATCTCGTCGTCTACGGTCGTCCTCGTCGCGCTCTTTTTGTCGTTTCTCATGTAATTCTTCTACAGCCTTACGCACCTTAGAGTAGCCTAAATGTTGCTTACCCATAAGATGATCCTCAATGCGTTGTTGTGCATCACCAATAATAAGAAAAGCTCCGCAGGTTTCGCAAACCTCCATTTGTTTTTCAGGCAATGTACCCAGATCTTGCATCCACGAAGAGATCACCTTTTTTTCATCCTTACCTGATTCGGAAGCAGCATCCTCTGGTTGCTGTTGTGTTTGGATTGGAGACTTTTCTTGTGGTTCATCAGTACGTTCTTGGGGAATAACGTCCTTATTATTTGCATTATTTTCATGTTGTGAAACAAGTGTCTCTTTCTCTTCCTTCAGTTGTTCACAAAGGCCCATCAAATCTTGCGCCTGATCGACGTCGCCACGAATGCCAGCTTCTTCAGCTTCCGAAAGTAACTTCTTTATGCGTGCATTTATATTATTCAATTGTTCCTGGTATTTAGAAACGTACTGGTGAATGGGCATTGGTTGATCTCGGTGCATGAGCTGTAGTCTTTGCTTTCCTTTAACAATTTTTCTATCAACGTCATTTAGCATGCTGTTACAGAAACGTAAAAATTCGTCCTCATACTGTCGCTTGCGAGCTCCCGGACGAGCTTGCTCATACATATCCTTTGCCTCATCGTCGTGTATGCGTAAACAAGGACCAAGATCAGCTCGCGTATTGACAAACAAGTCATGCGGACAAAAGTTCACCATGTAGTACTGACAGAACTATTGTAATTTGGGATAAAATATTGATTTAAACATGATAAACCAATACAATGAATTATGGAATGTTTCCCTTTTTTAAATGGAACTCTTGCACGCTACTTACGTCAGGGTCGTCCCAGTTCACTTTACGAACAGCTTCCGATGGATGCAAATTTCTGTTACGGCCCATGAGCTCGTCTAGCATTTGTCTTGCAGCATCAACCATTTTAAAATATGTAGACACCTAGAAGGTTGCACTTGTTTATTTCGGGAACGTTAAAGCAGCGACGAATTAAAGCTTCACTTCAAATTAATTAGTTGCATGTATAAAGCTGAATTGAATTTGTTCAAAACAATAATTTTTCACGTATTGTGCAAGCTATAAAATTATATTTGCGTACTTATAGTTTTTCGATCAACATTTAGAGAGAAATAAGGTATAGTGCGCAAATTTTATAAAAATGGCGGACGATTGAGGTTATGCATAGTGATGCCACATTTAGAAATTTATTCACATAATGAGCCGTACCTGCCACATTTTTCTCCTAAAGGCCTGTTTCCAGCTCCCAAGTAAAGCATATTTTCATACAAAAAAACTGAAAAGTAATCAAATAGTATTTTTTTTTTTGTGAAAATTACTTAAAAGAGAATCCAGCTCGTAATTAATTAATTAAATTAAATTTTATTGAGACTGTTTCTATCTTTCTTAACATTTCAGACATACTTAATGGAAAAAATTTTTACATGATCCAGCTCGTAGGAAAAATTTGTTTTGCTTTGCTATTTTTTCATTAAAAAGTAACAGCGTCAACACTGTGAATTTATACACACTAAAGATATATAAGTAAATTGTTCTTGAGTAATTACTTACAAGCTGGATAGAAACCTTAAGCATGATAAGGTTGCCTCATATTTTGCAGCTTTATTTCTGTTAATTTCAATCTCAATAGAGGAATGTAAATGTATAATTTTTTGACAAGCTATCATCAATGGGATCTCTTCTGTCAACAATATTTGAAATATGACTCAGATGTTGGGTTGAACTTGAATTATTCAATTTAATGTATGTATTTAATTAAAATTCACCGAGTATTTTGCTATTAAGTTAAAATAAAAATATATTTTCAAATAAATTTGAATATACCTGTCAAAAAATATAACAAAGAAGAGACCGCTCACAATCCGTCATTGCATACAATTAATTTTCACTGGTCACATTCAGCGTACCCAACAGTTGGCAACTGTTAAGTCGAAACTTGATGCACATAAATATGAAGATGCGCATTAAAATGCATTTAAAAATAGAAAATTTTTTATGTGTTGGTAAAATTTCCATTGGTATTTATAAGATACAAATCTTGACATTTCATCAACTTGACAACTTTTCTGACACTTCAATACCGATAACAGTGCTCCCCGATGTGTCGCTTTCACAACAGTTGAAACAGCTGAATGTGGCCAACGCATATAACAACGAACAGCTGTTTTTGACAAGAGTTCAATTACTTGTAGCTGAGAGAATCAACACTTGTCAATACTACCTGGTGAAGTTATAATATCATGATAACCAACTGGCAATATTCGTTTGCTTACATATAAGGTCTGTTTCCGTACTCACTTCAAGTAACTTGAAGTTACTCGAAAGCGTTTCTTTATACAGTTTTCCAGCACGAGAAAGAAAAAGAACAAGCAAAATGTCAGCTTGTGGCTCTCTATTACTTGAACTTTACTTGAAAAATTTCTTAGAGCACGAATCTCGAGCTTCAAACAGCTAATTGTCAAAGTTATAATATTGAATTATTGCATTGTTTTGTGAAAAAACATATGCAATTGATAAGTAAATTAATAACAACAGTCAAAATAACCAAAATGAATGTTTAAGTGTTTTCTATACAAAAACAAAGCAATTAAATAAACGGAAACAGACCTATAACTTGGAAGCACTCATATCAATGAAAAATTAAACTTTTCATATTATTTATTTTATATATCGCAAGAAAAGACAAAAAATTAAACTTTTTCGTAATTTTCAACCACAAAAAATGAAAATCATTTAATGTTCTGAACAGGTATTAGAGGCATTTAAAATGATCAAAATGGTGTATGCACTTAAATTAATTTAAAAACCCATTTTTATTTAGAACTAACATGAGAATTTGCCAAAGAGTAGCGCAGCACCGATAAAATTTAATTTCAGTTCCAGTGAAATTCAGAACTGTGAGATAGAACATGAGATAGATACCCCGAGATAATTCATGGCATCTATCGCAAGGCATAAGATATGCCAGGGCATATGCGGTCTCTACAAGATTTTCTTATGCCTTGGTGTATGTGATGGCATGCGCTATGCCCTGTAGAGACGGCCTGTAAACATAAGACATAAAACATCGGTTGACGTATAGCATTTTGCCGTTTGACTTTAAAAGAAAAACATTTAGCAGAAGTTCACTTTGCTATCTGAGCGCTTTTCAGAAAACATGCCACCATAGATATAATTTTAATTCATCACATTTTTGAGGAACGGTTCACAAAGTGGCATAGATGCCAACCAAAATTCACATGAAAAATCACTCAATAAAAACGTATAATATCACACATAGAATAGAAAATCACACAAAATATCACACAGCTACTAAAAATCACGCAAAAATCACACACCTATAACAAAATCTGCATGTCTTCTTGTGTGTGTAAGAAATCAATCGAGTGAACAATCACCCATTGCATTAAAAAAATCTCACGTGACGACACGCCTCTTAAAAATCACGAAATGGATTTATGACACGAGTCTGGCATCTAGACAAAGTGGCAATACTAATTCCAATAATATATTGTGAATTGGTCTTATTTTGATGATTCCTAAAATTTGTTTACATCCAAAAAATATCCTTGTTTAGTTCAACATGGATGAATATAATTTACAGGTAGATGTCTTCTGCTATTATTTGATACATTTGATACATTATTTGGTTACTTATTTATGTTGAAAGCTGGAAACTGTGGAAAAGGCCTTATTAGTGGTCACAGATGATAATGAACGAGTTTCTTTACAAAGTCTTCGAAAAGATTTGTTGGAATTGCTTGAGTTGACTAGGCAGACTTCGAATTTAGATGCATCAAATCCAATAGAAAGTGAAACCATAAACGTTTCCATGGAAGATGAAATATCCAAATTTATGAACGAAGTCGGGCAACTGAACAGAGACGAAGCAGAGGTGCAGTCCAATGAAAAAGAAGAAACTGATGTGAAATCTGAATTGTTGGAACTCCAAGTAAGCAAGCAAGCATTAAAATTGTAAATAATATAAAAAAAAAACACCAGCTTGCGGGAAGTTAAGAATATTTAAATATGTTAAGTAGAAAATATGATTTTATTTCGTTCTTGCAGAAAAAATTGGAATCTATGGTTGGTCACAAGTGCACTGCACCACACGAACATAGCTGGGGAGCTGTTGCATACCATAATGCAATCATTTGTGGTATTGGGAACACAGCAGACTTAGAGAGCGATGGTTCAACGTCTTTATACTTGCGTGTGCTTTTCACAAATCCTACTCATCGGGAGATGTTGCCATGTTTGTATTACTTAGACGGTGAATGTAAATTCGATTCAACCAATTGCCACTATTCCCACGGAGAGCTGGTACTGTACAGCGACGTACAGGAGTACAAAGAACCGGACTTTGAGAAACTGGTGCGCAATTGTATAGTACTGGCTAAGATGCAAGACCGTTTGTGGCATAAAGGGCGTGTATTATGCTCTAACTTTGTCGAAAAAGTTTGCCGTGTACGGTTAGATGAAAACATATATAGAGATAAGGAAATGGATTTTCCCTTTGAAAATCTATTCCCTATATACCATGGTGTGTCCAAATTTCTGTTTTCAGCTGATGATATAGAACTTATAATTCTCAATCAAATGTTTTTTTTCTTAGATGATGAAACTTCCAGTGGGAGTTCTTCCGATGCTGAAACAAATACAGACTCTGAGGATATAGACATTCAAGGAGCAGCTAATAAATCTAACCTCTTCGTTACAAACTTGTTTTCATATACACCCAGCCAAGCGTTGGGCGAGTGGGAAAAGCACACTCGAGTAAGGTTATACTCAAGTCAAAATTTATCTTATAACATTTCGATACCACTTATATACACAGGGTATTGGTTCTAAGCTTATGTCAAAAATGGGATACGTGCTAGGTTCAGGCCTTGGCATTCGAGGTAATGGGTTGATCACTCCCATATCCGCACAAATTCTTCCGCAAGGACGCTCACTAGACCACTGCATGAACTTGCGCGAAGCTGCCAATGGTTCGAAAGACCTTTTTAGCGTTGAACTTAAAATAAAACGCGATACAAAGAAACAGGAAGCCCTTAACGCTAAAGCGTACGAGCGTGAAGTGCAACGTGTAGACGTCTTCTCATTTCTTAATGCTAAAATTTTAAACAGTAACAACAGCAGATCACAGGCGTCTAATGGTCCTGCAAAACATTCGCTACAAAATCAATCAACAAAGTCCTTAAATGTGGAGACTGTCCGCATAGCAGACGATATAAGAAAAAAAGCACGTGAGATTGCCAAGGTTGAGGAGTCGATGCGTCGTCATTCAGCTGGTACAGATGTTTACAAACGGCTTCAAACACAATTAAATAACAGACAACACGAACTGAACACGCTTAAGCAAGCAGAGCAGTCTTTATCAAAGGAGCAGGCGACCCGAAAGACAAGAGATAAAATGTGTATATTTTAACTGTAGTATTAGAGAAAATGTTAATGCTTAGTAAATTATTTCATTAAACGTTGATACCTCAAATGTTGACAACAAAAAGAATTTTTGCAGAAATAAAATAAAATCTGATCGACATGAATTTGCTTATACAGCTTTTATAATTTATTCGATGCGGTTACCATCGAGCCATATTTATTATACCCATTTCATTGTAAGGCTTGTCATATACCCACTGCTTCGTCAACATTGAATTATTGTGTGTTGAAATGAACATTTAATTCTTATTTAAATATAGTATTTTCATGAATATTTTTTTTTATAATAAACTTGTTGCTCCGGGCAGACTTTGTGCTGCCACACATTCAAATTTGTTGTCGCATGTCTTTTTTAATGAGAAATCTGAAAAAATTATCCAAAAAAAAATTTCAAAAATATTAAAAAAACAAAATTCGACGTTTTTTCGAAAATTGTGAAGTTTTTTGGACAAAATCGGCCAAAAACTCAAAAATTATAAAACCGATGTTTCTGTCCGTAGTTCTTTCCATGCATCAACAAGTGTAAAATAACATATTAAAATTTCAGTACGATCGGTCGAGTAGTTTCTGTTTTATCACGCCCGACATGATTTTTTTAATGATTATTTAAAAAAAATTCCAGTAGCAATATATGTGATTAAAATAATAAAAACAATTTTTTTTGCGAAATGTTTTTACACAAAAATATATATTTAATTTTTCAAAATGATATCTTATTTTTTATTCAAATGATAAAAGATTATCAAAGAATGATAATTAACTTTTTTCTACATATCTTGCAAGATTATTCAATGTTCATTTAAAAATGTTTAAATTTTTCGCACTGTATCCACGCCCCAGTGCCACACTGTCGGTGCTCACCATTAAGCTTGTCTGTCAAAATTATTTTTTAGCTGCGCAGTTCGTTTTCTCGCTCAGCGTCGACTGATGTGCAAATATTTTAGTGCCTTGTAGAGTTGTCTGTAGTGTTAAAACCGCTTAAATTGTTTTAATAATGTTGCGTTTACTAAAGTCATCAGTGCTAGTGCAAGTTCACAACAAATTCTTAGGAGTTTCTGCTACTCAGACCGCAAAGTTTGCGTCCTTGCCGGCACCGCAGACCAACCCAGACGTGCTCTACACTGGGGTAAGTTTGTCCAAAACAATGAATGGTTATGGTTATAACTAGGACACGTTGAGACTACTGCACTCTAGTGGGTGCAGGTATTTTCTTCATTTCTAGACATTCCACCTTAACTCGGCAGTTGTTTTTTTATATTTTTTATTTGACCTTGATAGGTCGTTAACATATAAACGCGGCCCTGGTGTGGTGTAGTATGTAATACTCCAGGTTCATGTTTCATACCATAGTATATGCTAATAAATATTTCTACCATTTACCACACCACACAACTCACGCTACTTTTATTCACCACACAAACAACGGGTGAAAATAGACAGATAAAAAAATTACATCAAGATCACAATGCATAGCAATTTAATTTGTATTGTAAAAAGATAAAAAAGCCATTTAAAACGATTACAGGTAGTTTTTGAGAAAAACATATTATATCTTTTACTTTCTACCAAATTAATACATATGTTATGAAGATTATTTCGTTCTTTAAAACTCCCAGCTGATAAGCCAAAAGTTGTTGTTAGTGTTATCAGAACAGTCTTATCAAATTTATAAATATGTAGATACTAGCAAGAGTACTCATGATTGCACGGAATTCTGTGTCATTGTGTTCGTGTTTTTATAGTTTGAATTATTTTTTTGCAAGCTTTTGCAAAAATCAAAAACAATAAATTCTACCGATCTTGGAACCCCGCAAATTTTTTGCATTTTGAAATTTTTCAAATTGAAAAACTATTTTGTGTGCTTCAACCTCGAGGTCGTGGGTTCAAATCCCACGTTGAAACATTTTCTTAAAATAATTTTTTATGATTATTTATTGATAATTTACTTATTTTTTTTTTAACAGATTTGATGATCCCAAATTTTTAGCAATTTACAATTCGATGATTGTTTATTAATATTTTCTTTATTTTTTATTATAAACATCTATTTTAAGATAAGAAAGCTCACAAATAATGGGCAATCTGCAATTAAAGTAATCCAGAATGGATTAATAAAATATATTATGTTACTCGTCCTTCTTTACCCTTATCCAGCATATTCAATTAATGTAATTTATTACCAATTATTTATTAAATTAAATTATTACTTCGATTAAACTTTCTGAATTTTCCAAAAATAAAAATTTTATGATGCAATTATTTAGCAAATCTCTTTTGAATAGCTTATTTAGAAATCGTGTTAAATTGAATGCATTATAATAAAAATAAAATATTAGTATATATAACTAACTAATCTGTAGTTAACCCATTTTTTGCAAAATTGTAACTATCACACTTTCATTTATAACAGGTATTATTTTTAATTATAAACTACTTTTTATGCATTAATTCATTTATTTCGTTCACAATTTTCTGCTTCGTAGGCCAATGTTCAAGGCCCGTGGCCGAAAACTTAATTTTATTTTTATTTATATATATTGTTTCGTCTCATTTTAAATTTAGTTTTATTACAACATTACAATTCATTCATTTATTTATTAGTTATATTTTATTTATTTAAGTTATATATTTAGTATTAAATTCTATATAGAATTTTTGATTAAGTATGATGCGTTTGACTAGACTACATGCACCTACAAAATTTTAAACTCATCTTTCAAAAATAGTTATTTTATTAACGAAATCAAAATGCTAACAATTTTAAGAGCTTACTAAGTTGAATGCATCATAATCAACCAAAAACTCAATTTTAAATTTTCGTTTTATATAAAAACTATATAGTAAAGTGTTATCTCAATATCTCAAACTAGTAGATATATATATAACTTAAAAACTTTTTTAGCAGTCTTTATTATAAAAAAGTATTTTTTCATGCGTCTATTTCATTTCAGCTTTTCATCAACAATGAGTGGCACATGAGTAAATCTGGTAAAACATTTGGATCTCTGAATCCTACAACAGCTCAAAACATCGCTGAAATTCAGTGCGCTGGCAAGGAAGACGTTGATCTGGCTGTAACGGCAGCGCGAAAGGCTTTTAAGTAAATTATGAAATAAAAAACACATTTTTTTATTAATGTATACTTTTATTTAGATTGGGATCTCCTTGGCGTCGCATGGATGCATCAGACCGTGGAGTCCTACTTAACCGCTTGGCCGATTTAATGGAGCGTGATCGCGTATACTTAGCGGTATGCAATGTATAGAAATTCCTTTTATTTTTTAACATATAATTATTCTTTCCAGAGTTTAGAAACATTGGATAATGGGAAACCCTACGCTATGTCCTACAATGTTGACTTACCCCTGGCCATAAAAAACTTGCGCTATTTCGCTGGATGGGCCGACAAAAATCATGGAAAAACTATACCTATGGATGGCGATTTCTTTGCGTACACACGTCATGAACCCGTTGGCGTTTGTGCACAAATCATTCCATGGAATTTTCCCATTTTAATGATGGCTTGGAAGTTGGGTCCAGCTTTAGCAACAGGAAACACGATCATTCTAAAACCAGCAGAGCAAACAGCGCTCACGGCTTTGTATATTGCACAGCTTATCAAAGAAGTGGGTTTCCCCGAAGGCGTTGTTAATGTTCTGCCAGGTTTCGGCGATGTAGGCGCCGCGTTGTCTGGCCATAATGATGTTGACAAAGTTGCTTTTACGGGTTCGACAGAGGTAGGCAAATTGATTCAGCAAGCATCCGGCAAAACAAACTTAAAACGCGTCACTTTAGAACTCGGAGGAAAGAGTCCTAACATTGTACTGGCGGATACAGATATGGACTATGCTGTTGAGACCTCGCACTTTGGGCTCTTCTTCAACATGGGCCAGTGCTGTTGTGCAGGTTCACGGACATTTGTCGAAGACAAAATCTATGACGAGTTTGTTGAGCGCAGTGCAGAACGTGCAAAAAAGCGTACCGTTGGAAACCCCTTCGAAATAAATACCGAACAAGGACCCCAAGTTAACCAAGAACAAATGGAAAAGATTTTGAGTTTGATCAATACGGGAAAGAAGCAGGGTGCCAAATTGGTTGCCGGAGGAAGCCGCGCAGAAGGGCTCCCTGGATATTTCGTGCAGCCAACAGTGTTTGCTGATGTTTGTGACGAGATGACCATTGCATCTGAAGAAATTTTCGGTCCTGTACAGCAAATAATTCGTTTTAAAAAGTTAGATGAAGTTATTGAGCGTGCAAATAATTCGGATTACGGCTTGGCAGCCGCCGTCTTTACTAAAGACATTGACAAAGCAAACTACATCGTGCAAGGTCTCCGTGCCGGTACAGTCTGGGTGAATACATATAACGCGCTGTGCGCTCAAGTGCCATTCGGTGGTTACAAGATGTCTGGACATGGACGCGAAAACGGTGAATACGCTCTTCAGAACTACACTGAAGTAAAGAGCGTCGTCATGAAAATGGCACAAAAGAATTCTTAAACCTCTAGCTCGACATGATCAGTTACATATTTCTAAGTAATTTTATACAATTTTGCAGTTTTTATACTTGGTGTACCAATAAATATTGATTACATTTCAACTGAATCGCATTTCTTATTATTTAGAAGTTCATTTAAATTTCATTAACACTTTCATTCAAATATTAAATTCATTCTTTATTAAATGGTGCTTATAAAATATATTAAGTAAATTTTTAAAAATGCATTACGTGTTTGTAAAATACAAAAGTTAAAGCTTGATTCATTCAAAAATAATGTTTTTCAAGAATTTAACATTGAACTGTTAATCATAAGTTTTTTGTCAATTTATAATGAAATTGTGATATTATAACCTTACAAACTAAGCAATGTAAGATGGCCAGTAAAACTAACTCTGCGTCGATGCTTGCACGTCGTTCCTACCTTATTCCGTCACGTTAAACTTGATTACTCTAGATTTAACCAGCAGTGCTATTTTTATCGGTAAATCGCAGTATGCGCGTAAGCATGGTTGTGACGCATGGAATTTGTTTTTGTTGATGCATCATGGGACTATCCGGAACGCACGACTCAAAATCCAAGGCGACGCGTTGAATAACAAACGTTAACAATGTAAGAATGTCATGTTTTTTGCCGTTCGCATTCAATTCTTGCACTAGTGACTGCATGAACCAGGAGCCATTGCTGGTATTGCGCCAGGAATAGAAACCTTTGAATAATGTCTTGAGATCTGCATTTGAGTTAAGAAACTTATTAAAAGTTACCTGGTATAGTTGAGTAGGCAATGAGAAAATCAGCGTGAACAGGTATTTTATAGCTCATAGAGGAATCCCCATCGGTTTCAGTCTTTTGCATGAGTATTCCGGGATCCAAACGATCTCCCTGGCACGCTTGAATTAAAAACAACTTTGGTTTTCCTGCAAGAGTGGGGCAAGTGTGAGCAGTAAAATAGTGCCAAACTGAATCCAATTTATATTGAACATCTTTCGCGTAAATATATCCTAGTTCACCGTGTGAGAGGATTGCAATTAAAATACAATCGTTGTCGCTATGGTCCAACAAAGCAGCTGAAATTTAAAAATCAAATCAAATAAATTTAATCGAAAAGTTATTGTCTGACCTTTCTCAACACGCTTTATAATCTCCTTTAGCTTGCAGTCTTTATATATTACGACTTCGAAATCTAGCTGTTTCAGGGTTTTGCGTAGATTCTCGCAGTCTACATTGGTACCGGCGCGAGGTTTAAGAGACGGTATATCAAAGTATTCATGATTAAATATTAAAGCGAGACCACGGTTCTTATGATTCATGTTATACTCAGCAGCATAGCGTTCGGTAGGCATCCGTGCGGTATACTTATTGTTGGTAGATCTAAAAAGAAAATGGTTGAACAATTGAAATCATCGTTTAATGGCAAATCTTGTAATATTTTCTATTACAATAACAATTGCAATGGCATAATTTTACTTTAGCGACCATGCCCGAATTTTTCTTTTCTTATTTTTATTAAACGTATATGGACCTCCTAAACCCAACGGTGAAAGAAAAAATTGTCGGTCTCGATTGGTTTAGGAGATAAAATTCGCGAAAATTTGAAAATTCAGTGCAAATGTTTACGTGTGTGGAAGCTAATGCAAGCTATTACATTATGATTTCTTAACCTAAATGTGGATTTTTAGAGCTAATTAAAGGAAACATTGCGATTTCGTGAAAACACAAAAACTTGAACCTTCATAATACGAAATTGAGTTATAAGAAAATTGGTATATTTTAAGGAGAATAGATCAATAGATTACAATTTTTCGCCTGCGGTGCTTTTTTCTTTTGTAAAATATTGAGTTTTGTGAAACCTATAAGAAATGTCGAAAAATTGTTATTAAAAATCGCGGCGATTTTGATGTTTAGGAATTTGATGCTTCTGATGCCGACTCAGACTGATGAATTTTTTAATAAATATATATATTTTTTGGCATAATTGAAGAATAATGGAAATGCAAAATTTGTGTTTTTTTACATGTAATTACATGGATTTGGGGCTCCTAAGTTCGATTCTAAAAAAATGAAGAGTCGCTCTCAAGTGGTTTAAAAGTTATAGGGATCAAAAGTTGAAAAATTACTACACATTTGCCTGTTTTTCGATTTTTTTTAATAAAATTTAAGCAATATGGGTAGCAAGAGGTTATACCATGACCTATTCAGTTAGGTATTAATTATAAAAAATCCATTTATTGCTAACTATCCAAAAATGAAAAATTGTTATAAAAAATCGCGCGATTTTTTATAACAATTTTTCGCCTGCGGCGCTTTTTTTCGTCTCAATATACTATATGTAAGTGTACAACAAACTTACTTAAAAGTACTTGTATTAATTGTTAAAATATAAAACTTTATATATTGTGAACACTTGACTGTTCACCCTTTTACGAAATAACAATAAATAACATACTTCTATGAAAACATTTATTTTTCTAGTCTCAAAGACAAACACTTCAAAAGGACAACCAAAATTAGCACACCTCAAATTCTTTGAGTACAAAAACAGTTATATCATCCAAAATAATGCATAGATTTTTATGATTGAATGCTCATTAAAAAGGTTTAAGCATAACCTTTCTTTTGATATCCATTACGTTTACTTATGTTCGAAAACAACAACAAAAAAACACAGGTTTTTAAGCCTTTTTTCATAAACGTTGACCCCTATGACTTCTAAACCACTTGAGAGCGACGCTTAATTTTTGCACCATTCAATTTGTTAGCTCAAAACACGCAATTAAAAAAAAAAAAAAAGAAAAGACCATTTCCACTATTCTTCAATTGTTCCATTTTTTTTTTCTAAAAATGAATGAATAGGTAGTTGATTTTGTTGTTGTTTAATACGCCGTAAAAAAACACATTTTGGGTAAGTATCGTAAAAAAAGCTTATATTAGCTTTCATACACACACAAATTTGCAGTGAATTTTCAAACTTTCCGCGAATTTTATCTTCTAAACCAATCGAGACCGACAATTTTTTCTTTCACCATTGGGTTTAGGGGGTCCTTACACGTTTAATAAAAATAAGAAAAAAAAAATTTGGGAAAGGTCGCTAAAGTAAAATTATTCCATTGCAATATTCTTAACTACACAAACTTGGAATTGGCGCAACAATTTTTACTGAACTTACTCCGTATTCCCACCAACAGCATTAAATTCCTCAAACCCCGTGGCAAGTGCATCTGGATCATCAGCAGTTGCTATTTTTCTGGTTGTTATGCATTCGTCTGTCATTATATGAGATAGTAAATTTGTTTTTTTTTTTCTTCACATAAATGTAGTCACTAATTTTTCCAGACACGCCAAGTTAGCTCAAAACAGACCCAAACCACAGCATATGTTTCCTTATTAAAATCTTATTTTTACGTACTCAAAATGTATAAATACTTAATTATTTTTAAGCGTGACCGAGCTTATCTCAAAACAACTTACAAAAATGGCATCAATGCCTATTTGGTCAGTTTGTTTTAATTAAATGTTACAAAAACAACACCGAATTTCTTTATAAAAAATGCACTTGTTTGACAATATCACCATATCCACCAAACACTAAACACATACGAAATGCTTATGGTGCAGTGAACACTGCCGGTGTGGTCAAAAGCAGTAAATGGTGTAATTCTTGGGTGTACATAACTGTATTAATTTCTAAATTGTACAAAAAAGTTTTGAAATTTATTAAAGTTTTCATACATTAATATTTTAAAAAATTATTTATGAAAGCGCTTATCTTGCATTTTGCAACTAAGGTAACATTTATTTTTTCTGAACTCTTAGTTTTGCATTCCGTTTGGTGAAAAACAAAGCCTTTATGTCAACTAAAGCATTTTATACAAAATCGTATCGTAACCCAAGTAACATTGTCGGAGCTACTAGGTACGAGTAAGTTTTAAAATTGTTCTAAAGGTGTGTCATTCGCAGTTAAAGCTTTACCCCAGCTTTTTTTTTTCT
The DNA here is from genome assembly GCA_958299015.1 of Tetanocera ferruginea. Classification (NCBI taxonomy): domain Eukaryota; kingdom Metazoa; phylum Arthropoda; class Insecta; order Diptera; family Sciomyzidae; genus Tetanocera; species Tetanocera ferruginea. Next base: position 135,645,578 of record OY282643.1, read on the forward strand.
GCTGATTGCCTTAAATTATAAGTTCGATAGCTGATTTTTTTACCATTCTTAGCTCTAAAACTTTATATAGTTCTGTAAAGGAATTTATAAAACCTGAACTCGGAAATTTGCTATTTGCTTTGAAAAGGCTGTTTTACAGCAATAAACATAACTACACAGCTTTTTTAAAACTCGTAGAGTCAGTATAATTTTAGCTTTAAGGTGTTTTTTTACTGCATTTTCAAAGCTAATAAATGTTAAATACCGTTGCAGTTTTTCGAAGTATGACATTCATATTTCCTATAAATTTAATAGCGCACCAAAATTCGCAGCATGTAACGTATATATGAACATATTTTTAGTATGATATAATTAACACTTTATTATATCTTTATGTCAAATTGTATGTATCTATCGAGTTTATTTTTCCCACATTCCTGTCTATGGGACTCTTTTAAAAGCTAGCAGCTACTTTTGCTTTCCATATGAAGCAAAAATAGTGCTTTTTAACTCAAGAAAGTAACCTTATATATTCTCTGTAAGAGCTTTAGTGGCACTACTAATGCTAAAGTTGAAGCTTGTTGCTTTATGGTATAGGTCTATAAACTCTACAAGAATTAATATAGGGCTAAAATTGTTACTTGGGTATGAAAATAATTATGGTTTGTTATACGCTGCGTTTTTTCGGCCCAAGAAATAGATCTTGCTGTGTATTAAAATCAAAAACAACAAATGATCCAGCACGAGATTCGAATCATTTCTTAAATCCAAAATATCCGCTTATTTAATTGTACTACTTTCTATTAGACGCACTTGATCTGCGGGCTGCATAAAGCATGTCAATATAGTAGACAACACCATATTTTGGGTAAAAGAATTAAACGAAATAAGACCCAAATAATTTTTTTCATAAACATTAAATCTAATCAGATCACAGACCGAAAAAACCCAGCTATTGTTTCCAATTCGAATAGCTAGTTTTGAGATCTTAGTGAACTTTGCTGTTGCAATAAGCCTTGCGCGACATCTTTGTTTTGACATTTAAAGAGTAGTAGTTTGTAGTTGACAGGCAATGATAATAAATAACTGGATATCGACGTGCGCATAAGTTGCCTACGTCACGAAAGATCTGTGGCTTTTTTCTGTAACTTTTGTCACCATTGTTCTCGCCATATTTTCTCACTTTGACGTCACTCTCTAAAATGAGAAAAATCTGTGAATCGTCTCGCTTGTTTCAGTTCTAAATTAAAAAAATTCAATAGCTTTAGGCCCGGTTGAAGTTGTCACTATGTTCGTATTAGGTGAGAACAATTTTTGATTGATTGTGCTACTGTGAATTTCACAATGAAAAAAAAATAAGGTAAAAAAAGAACAAAATGCCAAATACTTCCAAGCATTTCGTTAAGTTTGACAGTTTGAGTTCATGGACTGAGTTGAAAAGAGGGCTGAGTGGATGCTCTTTCCATTGGTGCCACTTTAGTCAGTCCGATGTATAGTTTGCGAGCTACTGCATGTGCTATTTGTAAAAAGTCCTCATACAATCGGCGCTGTAAGACGTAATTCAAGGTAAAAAAAATTGTATTCTAAATTTAATAAAATTGTAACACTGGTGTAATGAACACTCTCAGAAAAACCCGTTTTTGTTTTATAGTTTTAAAGTTGACAACTCTGTTTGCGAGGTTGTAAGAAGTATATCCATATACGAAATGCTTATCGCTTGAGCTTTAATGACACTGGCTTGTTTTAGTATTTTTAAGATCTTAAAACTAGACACGGATAAGAGGAAAAGGAATGTTTAGCGAGAATGGCAAATATATAGTCCAGCTTGCTGTTCTGACATTATTTTTCCCGGCAGCGGAATATGGGTGGGCAGCAATTGTATTTACTTTTGCAACTGAAGAGTCCTTATTTTATATATCGCACATGAAAACCAGAAAACACATAAGAATTCAACTTTTTCGCAACTTTCAAGCATAACAACATGAAATTTAACAAAAAAAAATGCAAAAAGGTCATCATTTAATATTGAATGTAAAATTTTCAGCCTCTAGCATCTGTAAAAGTGAAGAACTTTCGAAATTTTCTTGTATTGAAAAATGACAGTTTAGAATTTTTTTTCACTTCATGTTGGTTTTACACATGCATTGAAAACTGTATCGCTTTGTTTTGTTTGCTGCTCACTTTGTATTTTTCAGATTCTGAAAAAGCTAGTTTCATAATAGTATTAGCCCAGCTAGACACTTAATTGCTAGAAATGCCACATATGTGGTGTAGACATAACGTATAAGACGTTAGGTTTGTATTAAATTCTCCATACAAAATACTTTAGGTTTGTTTTAGCGTCGTGGTCGAATTCCTATCTGTGCGATCTGGCATCCCTGCCTGCCAGTCAGGTGTCCATTAAAAAAAGCTGAAGCTGCTCTGCTCATACACATAGCAAATTCCATAAAGAATTCAGTAACAAACTCAACTTTTTTCTTAAGCTCGCAGTTAGCGCATGTGCTACGCTATTCTACCATAGCCTAGTGGATAGAGCTCTGATCTTATATGAAAAGATGCTAAGGTAAATCAGAAAACAACTTTATCCAAATATTTTTGCATAAATTTATATTTATTAACTATTTTTGCTATTTTTTACCTTTATTTGTTTATTAATATTTTAAAACTTATCTAATTTCTTAATTGAATTTTACAAAAGAGCTGAAATAATTTTATTCAAAATACATATAACACTAAACCAAATAAACATAAAAGCACACAAAAGAAATAAAATTCACAAAAAAATGGAAGGGAGTGAATATTTAAAGACATAGAAATCACTTCTTATTTATAATTTTTCTATTACATATTTTATTTAAATTTATTTTAATTATTTTACAAAATATCAAAATTCACCGTTTGCTTTGTTTTGTTTAATTGATGGGCTTTTGATGTCATTGAGATGTTGTTTTGGTTTTTTAACCAAATTTGTACTGTTCGTGGGGGAAGGGAGCAAAAAAGGGAAAGGACGGAATATTTAAAGATATAGAAATTACTTATTTATAATTTTTCTATTACATATTTTATTTAAATTTATTTTAATTATTTTACAAAACTTCAAGATTCACTGTTTGCTTTGTTTTGTGTAATTGATGGGCTTTTGATGTCATTGAGATGTTGTTCTGGTTTTTTAACCAAATTTGTACTGTTCGTATATGATAAGGAAAGGAACAAAAAAGGGAAAGGACGGAATATTTAAAGATATAGAAATCACTTCTTATTTATAATGTTTCTATTACATATTTTATTAAAGTTTATTTTAATTATTTTACAAAATTTCAAAATTCACCGTTTGCTTTGTTTTGTTTAATTGATGGGCTTTTGATGTCATTGAGATGTTGTTCTGGTTTTTTAACCAAATTTGTACTGTTCGTGGGGGAAGGGAGCAAAAAAGGGAAAGGACGGAATATTTAAAGATATAGAAATTACTTATTTATAATTTTTCTATTACATATTTTATTTAAATTTATTTTAATTATTTTACAAAACTTCAAGATTCACTGTTTGCTTTGTATTGTTTAATTGATGGGCTTTTGATGTCATTGAGATGTTGTTCTGGTTTTTTAAAAAATTTGTACTGTTCTTACATAATTGACATAGATTGTCTATATCAAAAAACGTAAGTTACAATTAAAAGAATTGTCTCAGATATTTACATTAAAGTTCCGTTTTGGTTATCATATGAAGACTGTGTCACGGGAAATAATCTTTGCTCTACATGTGTGTTTGTTCAAGTAATGTAACATAGCACATGTTGGACTGGAGATTGGTTCCTGGAATACATAATTTGTTGTCATCTGGTCGTTTTTTCTCATCGTTATTCCAAATTTGTAAGCGTAGCTAGCGTCACATCGCAAACGGGGAAGTGCATTTTTGTATTGTTTACATGTTCTGGTGTAATGAGGTAAATCGTTCGGTGAAAGTCAACCATTTCTTTGCCAAACGGTGTTTAAAAGTTGTTAATTGAATTTATAACACACATAGAAATTAAATCTCTGAAGGAAAAAGAATACAAAAAGCTTACCAAAAGTTAATTGCAGATCTAAATTATTAAAAATAAGACTTTAAAATTTTCTAAAAACATTTGCTAATTTTTTCAAGCATATGCAACGTTTTTGGGTGTCACTTGAGGGTATGATTTTAGCCTTTAATGCTCATCGTTCAAAGATAATTTAGCCTATTCGGCACAATCTGTTATGAACAAATTCTGTTATTCTGTTATGATTTCCCATACAAATTTTTGAGCTGTTAAAAAATCTGTTACGAGACGAAAATTCGTATTCTGCACGATAATCTTTTATGAATCAAGCAGACTTTTCGAAGTGTCAAAAATCTGTTGCAAAAAGTTAAATTGGTATTCGGAATGAAAAAATCTGCTGCGAAGTCTTTTATGAATGACAACAGAATAACAGATATATTTTTCTGTCTTTTTTTTTTTTTTGGATTCGCCAAAGGAGTGAGAAATCTCATAAATACGTATAGCCCGTATTATACGCATGCACGACTTACATTCTACAACAGTCCGGATTAACCGGAAAGATAGAATGCACCAACGTACTAAAAAACACACCCAGTTGGCGAAGTATGAATTTCCACTAAGCACATAACTGGCTTTTCAGCGGAACTTAAAAATTTTATACAAAAACACGAATTTATTAAGAATATTTAGATTTAAAAAAGTAAACGACATCAAATAAGTAGTAAACTTTACATAAAACTCTAAAACAAAGAGACCAAAGTAACTATAAATAATATGAATATTAGTAAGTTTGCGGCAACTATCCAACCCAAGATCCTACGTGGAAAAGAGAGTAAACTCTTAAACACCAAACCAATTCCAATTATAACGGAGATATATACGTGTAAATATATACAAACATATATGTGTATATATATACGGGTCACTATGTAATTTTGGAACACCGTGCTAATGTTATTAATTGGATATGTATTTGGGCCAACGCAGGCATAAACTTGCATGGAAAAGAGATAAACTCTTGCGCACCAAACTAAGTAACTAATAAGTCAAAATGAATAAGAAAAATTAAAATTTTTTTTTTTGATTAAAAACAAACAAGTTTAAGCATACATATCATATTCGATGGTGTTTACTTCATCAAACGCAATATTATAAAGGAAAACAACTGAAACGGTCTCGAATATATGGAATAACTTCAGCCAACATTTTAACAGAATATAACAATATTATTAACCGAGTTAATGTTTGAAACAAAAATTCTAAAATGTATCAATTATTTATTTTATCGTAACAAATTTTAGAAAATGAGCATTTTGGTCTGAAAAATGGATATGTATTTAAGAATTTCATAAAGAATGGCACAAAAAATGAAGAAAACATCAGATTTCTTCTTTAGCTTAGTCTTGAACATTTTTTTGGTCACCTTGTATAGGTAGCTATCGTTTCCAGCGAAGAAACATATCTGAATAGCTTTCCAGGAGTGCAATCGCCGGAGATATTCTGATTTTTGACAATTTATTTCTATTTTGACCAATCTTATTTATTCTGCTTATTAAATAGTGTATTTTCGTCAAAATATTTATTAAAACAAAATTTTGAATATTTCGTAAAAAGAATTGGGTACAAAAAAAATCGTATTTCATGAATCACTACTTATTGTTATTCAGTGAAAGATGCCACCGTTAAAGGATATTTTCACAATTATTGAAATGTTATTTGGAAGCATTATTTTCGTTTGCTCGGCAAACTTTTAAGCGACTAACAGTTTCCTGTGTTATTTAAGCGAGTATTCATATGTCAAGCTGTCATCTTACAACTCGCTTGGTAAAAAAACAAAGCTATTATGAGCTTAACAGATATCTGTAAATATTTTAAATTTTTTCACTATTTTATTAAAGTCACAAAAAAACGAAATCTTGAAGAAAAATTTACATTTTCATATGAGAAAATTAATCATTAGCTGCATATGTTGTGTCAGCTGCTTTCCTTGTTTCTATTACGTTGTTTTTGCTTGTGTTATTGTTCTTTTGTACGAACTGACTTATTTACAGCATTGGTTCTCCACCCAACGGAAGAGGGCATTGGGTTTTTGTATGTACTACTTCTATAGTGTACTGAGTGCTTTATTTTTACGCATTTTAACGCAAGAGCTCAATTAACCTCTTTTCAATTCAGTCAGTGAACTGAAAATTAACGAAATTATCCAAAGAATTTGACGTTTTGGCTTGGTTTCTTTTTGCTTGCTAAAACTTATAATCATAATTTATCAAAATAAGAAAATGTTGATTTAATAACTAAATATAACAAATTTGAGATTTAAATTTGTAATGCCTATTTTGAAATTTTTTACAAATTATGTTATGAAAATAGCATATAAATCAAATTTATTATAATAATAATAAAAGAATTTATAAAAACTTTTAAGGTATATCTTCGACTTGGCCGAAGTTAAAATACCCGATTACGGATATTTAAAATACGGCCGATTCGTAAGGGTTAAAAAAATCTTAAATTTGAGCACTTTTTGTAAGAGATTTTAAAAGATTTTACTATTTTCATGACGGCTTAAATACATAAGTACATATGAAATTATTTTCCTGCATTTTATTTCCGAATATTTTGTTGCTTAAATATTAGCCTCTTTATAAAGTTTTCACAATTATGAGTTCTATGGCATGTGGGCGTGTTTGTAGATTGATGACACAGTGGATTTTAACACACCTCAGTTTTAATTTTAAATACACAAATACTGAATTTGAATTTTTTAGATTTTATATTGGCCTTTTTTAGAGTTTTCACTATAGTGTGTTCTATGGAAAGTGTCTGTGTCCACAGTCAAATGACGCCCACTTTTTCCACGATTTCGTTTTAATATAAAATACAAACTTATTCAATTTTTTGTCTTTAGCTTAAAGAGCCTATTTATAGAGTTTTCAATTTTGGTGTTAGGGGAGGTGGGCGTGTTCGTGAATGCATGATGCCCATTTTTCTAGCACGTCTTAATTTTGATATAAAATCAATTAAGACCTAATTTAAGTTTTGTACCTCCGACAGAAGCCTCTTAATATAGTTTTCAATTTTGGGGTTGTATGGTAGGTGGGCGTGTTAGTGGGTGGATGACGCCCAGTTTTCTAACACACCTCAGTTTTGACATACAGCACACAAACACCGAATTTAATTTTTGTAGCTTAAATATAACCTTTTTAAAGAGTTTTCATTATTAGGGTTGTATGGGAAGTAGGCGTGGTTTTCATCCGATCTAGCCCATTCTCGAACTTGATCTTCGCTTATTAGAAAAAAGCTTAAATACGGAAATTCATTATGATAACTTGAAAATTACAGCTGTAATAGTGTCGACAGACAGACGGACATACAGACGAACATGGCTAAATCAACTCAGGTGGCGTTGCTGATCAAGAATGAAGATACTTTTCTAAACCTTCCAAGCCTCCTTATGGGCGTTACACACGTCTTGACAAAATTAATATATCCCTTACGCAGAAAGTAATAATAATAATTTATTAACGAGCTCACATTAACAAATGCATTTCTTCATACTTAAACCTTTTTATCCTTTTTATCCTAATATAATTCCATGTCAAAGTGTTTGTCCCACATAAGTCACCCAAAGTAAAAGGTGGCATCGCTAATCGTCATTTCGATGTGGTGAAGATCATTACCATATGTTATTATTCTATTATGACTATATATAGAAAACTTTTTCCATTGGTTATAGTTCACAGCAACTTTCACATGATCAGTTCGCATAAAAGGAAAGTCCAAATAAAGCTCATTACAAGTAACACAATCCGATCAACGTTTTTAGCTATTATGGCTATGAGCGGCTATCGGATGAGTTATAGGGGGGATTAGGGGGGTGGTGGAAAATTCTATCCTCAATTTGACATACAGAGAGAATTATAATAGAACAATCTGTAAACCTATCGTCAAAATAACAGAAAATTCAAATTTTTTTTATTATAGTGCTTTATCAAGGACTAATTGGCATATTTTTATATTTAGTGCTTCATTTCAGTGTATCTCCCAAACTATAGATCGGACAGAGACGAAAGTGGCACCAATGGAAAGGCCATTCGCTCAGCTTGGGATATAGCCATCACATGATTTTTTTAAAATTCGGGATCTTCACTTTTTTTTGAAATTTGGACAAAACTTTAATCATTTGAGTGTATCTCCCAAACTATAGATCGGACAGAGACGAAAGTGGCACCAATGGAAAGGCCATTCGCTCAGCTTGGGATATAGCCATCACATGATTTTTTTAAAATTCGGGATCTTCACTTTTTTTTGAAATTTGGACAAAACTTTAATCATTTGAGTGTATCTCCCAAACTATAGATCGGACAGAGACGAAAGTGGCACCAATGGAAAGGCCATTCGCTCAGCTTGGGATATAGCCATCACATGATTTTTTTAAAATTCGGGATCTTCACTTTTTTTTGAAATTTGGACAAAACTTTAATCATTTGAGTGTATCTCCCAAACTATAGATCGGACAGAGACGAAAGTGGCACCAATGGAAAGGCCATTCGCTCAGCTTGGGATATAGCCATCACATGATTTTTTTAAAATTCGGGATCTTCACTTTTTTTTGAAATTTGGACAAAACTTTAATCATTTGAGTGTATCTCCCAAACTATAGATCGGACAGAGACGAAAGTGGCACCAATGGAAAGGCCATTCGCTCAGCTTGGGATATAGCCATCACATGATTTTTTTAAAATTCGGGATCTTCACTTTTTTTTGAAATTTGGACAAAACTTTAATCATTTGAGTGTATCTCCCAAACTATAGATCGGACAGAGACGAAAGTGGCACCAATGGAAAGGCCATTCGCTCAGCTTGGGATATAGCCATCACATGATTTTTTTAAAATTCGGGATCTTCACTTTTTTTTGAAATTTGGACAAAACTTTAATCATTTGAGTGTATCTCCCAAACTATAGATCGGACAGAGACGAAAGTGGCACCAATGGAAAGGCCATTCGCTCAGCTTGGGATATAGCCATCACATGATTTTTTTAAAATTCGGGATCTTCACTTTTTTTTGAAATTTGGACAAAACTTTAATCATTTGAGTGTATCTCCCAAACTATAGATCGGACAGAGACGAAAGTGGCACCAATGGAAAGGCCATTCGCTCAGCTTGGGATATAGCCATCACATGATTTTTTTAAAATTCGGGATCTTCACTTTTTTTTGAAATTTGGACAAAACTTTAATCATTTGAGTGTATCTCCCAAACTATAGATCGGACAGAGACGAAAGTGGCACCAATGGAAAGGCCATTCGCTCAGCTTGGGATATAGCCATCACATGATTTTTTTAAAATTCGGGATCTTCACTTTTTTTTGAAATTTGGACAAAACTTTAATCATTTGAGTGTATCTCCCAAACTATAGATCGGACAGAGACGAAAGTGGCACCAATGGAAAGGCCATTCGCTCAGCTTGGGATATAGCCATCACATGATTTTTTTAAAATTCGGGATCTTCACTTTTTTTTGAAATTTGGACAAAACTTTAATCATTTGAGTGTATCTCCCAAACTATAGATCGGACAGAGACGAAAGTGGCACCAATGGAAAGGCCATTCGCTCAGCTTGGGATATAGCCATCACATGATTTTTTTAAAATTCGGGATCTTCACTTTTTTTTGAAATTTGGACAAAACTTTAATCATTTGAGTGTATCTCCCAAACTATAGATCGGACAGAGACGAAAGTGGCACCAATGGAAAGGCCATTCGCTCAGCTTGGGATATAGCCATCACATGATTTTTTTAAAATTCGGGATCTTCACTTTTTTTTGAAATTTGGACAAAACTTTAATCATTTGAGTGTATCTCCCAAACTATAGATCGGACAGAGACGAAAGTGGCACCAATGGAAAGGCCATTCGCTCAGCTTGGGATATAGCCATCACATGATTTTTTTAAAATTCGGGATCTTCACTTTTTTTTGAAATTTGGACAAAACTTTAATCATTTGAGTGTATCTCCCAAACTATAGATCGGACAGAGACGAAAGTGGCACCAATGGAAAGGCCATTCGCTCAGCTTGGGATATAGCCATCACATGATTTTTTTAAAATTCGGGATCTTCACTTTTTTTTGAAATTTGGACAAAACTTTAATCATTTGAGTGTATCTCCCAAACTATAGATCGGACAGAGACGAAAGTGGCACCAATGGAAAGGCCATTCGCTCAGCTTGGGATATAGCCATCACATGATTTTTTTAAAATTCGGGATCTTCACTTTTTTTTGAAATTTGGACAAAACTTTAATCATTTGAGTGTATCTCCCAAACTATAGATCGGACAGAGACGAAAGTGGCACCAATGGAAAGGCCATTCGCTCAGCTTGGGATATAGCCATCACATGATTTTTTTAAAATTCGGGATCTTCACTTTTTTTTGAAATTTGGACAAAACTTTAATCATTTGAGTGTATCTCCCAAACTATAGATCGGACAGAGACGAAAGTGGCACCAATGGAAAGGCCATTCGCTCAGCTTGGGATATAGCCATCACATGATTTTTTTAAAATTCGGGATCTTCACTTTTTTTTGAAATTTGGACAAAACTTTAATCATTTGAGTGTATCTCCCAAACTATAGATCGGACAGAGACGAAAGTGGCACCAATGGAAAGGCCATTCGCTCAGCTTGGGATATAGCCATCACATGATTTTTTTAAAATTCGGGATCTTCACTTTTTTTTGAAATTTGGACAAAACTTTAATCATTTGAGTGTATCTCCCAAACTATAGATCGGACAGAGACGAAAGTGGCACCAATGGAAAGGCCATTCGCTCAGCTTGGGATATAGCCATCACATGATTTTTTTAAAATTCGGGATCTTCACTTTTTTTTGAAATTTGGACAAAACTTTAATCATTTGAGTGTATCTCCCAAACTATAGATCGGACAGAGACGAAAGTGGCACCAATGGAAAGGCCATTCGCTCAGCTTGGGATATAGCCATCACATGATTTTTTTAAAATTCGGGATCTTCACTTTTTTTTGAAATTTGGACAAAACTTTAATCATTTGAGTGTATCTCCCAAACTATAGATCGGACAGAGACGAAAGTGGCACCAATGGAAAGGCCATTCGCTCAGCTTGGGATATAGCCATCACATGATTTTTTTAAAATTCGGGATCTTCACTTTTTTTTGAAATTTGGACAAAACTTTAATCATTTGAGTGTATCTCCCAAACTATAGATCGGACAGAGACGAAAGTGGCACCAATGGAAAGGCCATTCGCTCAGCTTGGGATATAGCCATCACATGATTTTTTTAAAATTCGGGATCTTCACTTTTTTTTGAAATTTGGACAAAACTTTAATCATTTGAGTGTATCTCCCAAACTATAGATCGGACAGAGACGAAAGTGGCACCAATGGAAAGGCCATTCGCTCAGCTTGGGATATAGCCATCACATGATTTTTTTAAAATTCGGGATCTTCACTTTTTTTTGAAATTTGGACAAAACTTTAATCATTTGAGTGTATCTCCCAAACTATAGATCGGACAGAGACGAAAGTGGCACCAATGGAAAGGCCATTCGCTCAGCTTGGGATATAGCCATCACATGATTTTTTTAAAATTCGGGATCTTCACTTTTTTTTGAAATTTGGACAAAACTTTAATCATTTGAGTGTATCTCCCAAACTATAGATCGGACAGAGACGAAAGTGGCACCAATGGAAAGGCCATTCGCTCAGCTTGGGATATAGCCATCACATGATTTTTTTAAAATTCGGGATCTTCACTTTTTTTTGAAATTTGGACAAAACTTTAATCATTTGAGTGTATCTCCCAAACTATAGATCGGACAGAGACGAAAGTGGCACCAATGGAAAGGCCATTCGCTCAGCTTGGGATATAGCCATCACATGATTTTTTTAAAATTCGGGATCTTCACTTTTTTTTGAAATTTGGACAAAACTTTAATCATTTGAGTGTATCTCCCAAACTATAGATCGGACAGAGACGAAAGTGGCACCAATGGAAAGGCCATTCGCTCAGCTTGGGATATAGCCATCACATGATTTTTTTAAAATTCGGGATCTTCACTTTTTTTTGAAATTTGGACAAAACTTTAATCATTTGAGTGTATCTCCCAAACTATAGATCGGACAGAGACGAAAGTGGCACCAATGGAAAGGCCATTCGCTCAGCTTGGGATATAGCCATCACATGATTTTTTTAAAATTCGGGATCTTCACTTTTTTTTGAAATTTGGACAAAACTTTAATCATTTGAGTGTATCTCCCAAACTATAGATCGGACAGAGACGAAAGTGGCACCAATGGAAAGGCCATTCGCTCAGCTTGGGATATAGCCATCACATGATTTTTTTAAAATTCGGGATCTTCACTTTTTTTTGAAATTTGGACAAAACTTTAATCATTTGAGTGTATCTCCCAAACTATAGATCGGACAGAGACGAAAGTGGCACCAATGGAAAGGCCATTCGCTCAGCTTGGGATATAGCCATCACATGATTTTTTTAAAATTCGGGATCTTCACTTTTTTTTGAAATTTGGACAAAACTTTAATCATTTGAGTGTATCTCCCAAACTATAGATCGGACAGAGACGAAAGTGGCACCAATGGAAAGGCCATTCGCTCAGCTTGGGATATAGCCATCACATGATTTTTTTAAAATTCGGGATCTTCACTTTTTTTTGAAATTTGGACAAAACTTTAATCATTTGAGTGTATCTCCCAAACTATAGATCGGACAGAGACGAAAGTGGCACCAATGGAAAGGCCATTCGCTCAGCTTGGGATATAGCCATCACATGATTTTTTTAAAATTCGGGATCTTCACTTTTTTTTGAAATTTGGACAAAACTTTAATCATTTGAGTGTATCTCCCAAACTATAGATCGGACAGAGACGAAAGTGGCACCAATGGAAAGGCCATTCGCTCAGCTTGGGATATAGCCATCACATGATTTTTTTAAAATTCGGGATCTTCACTTTTTTTTGAAATTTGGACAAAACTTTAATCATTTGAGTGTATCTCCCAAACTATAGATCGGACAGAGACGAAAGTGGCACCAATGGAAAGGCCATTCGCTCAGCTTGGGATATAGCCATCACATGATTTTTTTAAAATTCGGGATCTTCACTTTTTTTTGAAATTTGGACAAAACTTTAATCATTTGAGTGTATCTCCCAAACTATAGATCGGACAGAGACGAAAGTGGCACCAATGGAAAGGCCATTCGCTCAGCTTGGGATATAGCCATCACATGATTTTTTTAAAATTCGGGATCTTCACTTTTTTTTGAAATTTGGACAAAACTTTAATCATTTGAGTGTATCTCCCAAACTATAGATCGGACAGAGACGAAAGTGGCACCAATGGAAAGGCCATTCGCTCAGCTTGGGATATAGCCATCACATGATTTTTTTAAAATTCGGGATCTTCACTTTTTTTTGAAATTTGGACAAAACTTTAATCATTTGAGTGTATCTCCCAAACTATAGATCGGACAGAGACGAAAGTGGCACCAATGGAAAGGCCATTCGCTCAGCTTGGGATATAGCCATCACATGATTTTTTTAAAATTCGGGATCTTCACTTTTTTTTGAAATTTGGACAAAACTTTAATCATTTGAGTGTATCTCCCAAACTATAGATCGGACAGAGACGAAAGTGGCACCAATGGAAAGGCCATTCGCTCAGCTTGGGATATAGCCATCACATGATTTTTTTAAAATTCGGGATCTTCACTTTTTTTTGAAATTTGGACAAAACTTTAATCATTTGAGTGTATCTCCCAAACTATAGATCGGACAGAGACGAAAGTGGCACCAATGGAAAGGCCATTCGCTCAGCTTGGGATATAGCCATCACATGATTTTTTTAAAATTCGGGATCTTCACTTTTTTTTGAAATTTGGACAAAACTTTAATCATTTGAGTGTATCTCCCAAACTATAGATCGGACAGAGACGAAAGTGGCACCAATGGAAAGGCCATTCGCTCAGCTTGGGATATAGCCATCACATGATTTTTTTAAAATTCGGGATCTTCACTTTTTTTTGAAATTTGGACAAAACTTTAATCATTTGAGTGTATCTCCCAAACTATAGATCGGACAGAGACGAAAGTGGCACCAATGGAAAGGCCATTCGCTCAGCTTGGGATATAGCCATCACATGATTTTTTTAAAATTCGGGATCTTCACTTTTTTTTGAAATTTGGACAAAACTTTAATCATTTGAGTGTATCTCCCAAACTATAGATCGGACAGAGACGAAAGTGGCACCAATGGAAAGGCCATTCGCTCAGCTTGGGATATAGCCATCACATGATTTTTTTAAAATTCGGGATCTTCACTTTTTTTTGAAATTTGGACAAAACTTTAATCATTTGAGTGTATCTCCCAAACTATAGATCGGACAGAGACGAAAGTGGCACCAATGGAAAGGCCATTCGCTCAGCTTGGGATATAGCCATCACATGATTTTTTTAAAATTCGGGATCTTCACTTTTTTTTGAAATTTGGACAAAACTTTAATCATTTGAGTGTATCTCCCAAACTATAGATCGGACAGAGACGAAAGTGGCACCAATGGAAAGGCCATTCGCTCAGCTTGGGATATAGCCATCACATGATTTTTTTAAAATTCGGGATCTTCACTTTTTTTTGAAATTTGGACAAAACTTTAATCATTTGAGTGTATCTCCCAAACTATAGATCGGACAGAGACGAAAGTGGCACCAATGGAAAGGCCATTCGCTCAGCTTGGGATATAGCCATCACATGATTTTTTTAAAATTCGGGATCTTCACTTTTTTTTGAAATTTGGACAAAACTTTAATCATTTGAGTGTATCTCCCAAACTATAGATCGGACAGAGACGAAAGTGGCACCAATGGAAAGGCCATTCGCTCAGCTTGGGATATAGCCATCACATGATTTTTTTAAAATTCGGGATCTTCACTTTTTTTTGAAATTTGGACAAAACTTTAATCATTTGAGTGTATCTCCCAAACTATAGATCGGACAGAGACGAAAGTGGCACCAATGGAAAGGCCATTCGCTCAGCTTGGGATATAGCCATCACATGATTTTTTTAAAATTCGGGATCTTCACTTTTTTTTGAAATTTGGACAAAACTTTAATCATTTGAGTGTATCTCCCAAACTATAGATCGGACAGAGACGAAAGTGGCACCAATGGAAAGGCCATTCGCTCAGCTTGGGATATAGCCATCACATGATTTTTTTAAAATTCGGGATCTTCACTTTTTTTTGAAATTTGGACAAAACTTTAATCATTTGAGTGTATCTCCCAAACTATAGATCGGACAGAGACGAAAGTGGCACCAATGGAAAGGCCATTCGCTCAGCTTGGGATATAGCCATCACATGATTTTTTTAAAATTCGGGATCTTCACTTTTTTTTGAAATTTGGACAAAACTTTAATCATTTGAGTGTATCTCCCAAACTATAGATCGGACAGAGACGAAAGTGGCACCAATGGAAAGGCCATTCGCTCAGCTTGGGATATAGCCATCACATGATTTTTTTAAAATTCGGGATCTTCACTTTTTTTTGAAATTTGGACAAAACTTTAATCATTTGAGTGTATCTCCCAAACTATAGATCGGACAGAGACGAAAGTGGCACCAATGGAAAGGCCATTCGCTCAGCTTGGGATATAGCCATCACATGATTTTTTTAAAATTCGGGATCTTCACTTTTTTTTGAAATTTGGACAAAACTTTAATCATTTGAGTGTATCTCCCAAACTATAGATCGGACAGAGACGAAAGTGGCACCAATGGAAAGGCCATTCGCTCAGCTTGGGATATAGCCATCACATGATTTTTTTAAAATTCGGGATCTTCACTTTTTTTTGAAATTTGGACAAAACTTTAATCATTTGAGTGTATCTCCCAAACTATAGATCGGACAGAGACGAAAGTGGCACCAATGGAAAGGCCATTCGCTCAGCTTGGGATATAGCCATCACATGATTTTTTTAAAATTCGGGATCTTCACTTTTTTTTGAAATTTGGACAAAACTTTAATCATTTGAGTGTATCTCCCAAACTATAGATCGGACAGAGACGAAAGTGGCACCAATGGAAAGGCCATTCGCTCAGCTTGGGATATAGCCATCACATGATTTTTTTAAAATTCGGGATCTTCACTTTTTTTTGAAATTTGGACAAAACTTTAATCATTTGAGTGTATCTCCCAAACTATAGATCGGACAGAGACGAAAGTGGCACCAATGGAAAGGCCATTCGCTCAGCTTGGGATATAGCCATCACATGATTTTTTTAAAATTCGGGATCTTCACTTTTTTTTGAAATTTGGACAAAACTTTAATCATTTGAGTGTATCTCCCAAACTATAGATCGGACAGAGACGAAAGTGGCACCAATGGAAAGGCCATTCGCTCAGCTTGGGATATAGCCATCACATGATTTTTTTAAAATTCGGGATCTTCACTTTTTTTTGAAATTTGGACAAAACTTTAATCATTTGAGTGTATCTCCCAAACTATAGATCGGACAGAGACGAAAGTGGCACCAATGGAAAGGCCATTCGCTCAGCTTGGGATATAGCCATCACATGATTTTTTTAAAATTCGGGATCTTCACTTTTTTTTGAAATTTGGACAAAACTTTAATCATTTGAGTGTATCTCCCAAACTATAGATCGGACAGAGACGAAAGTGGCACCAATGGAAAGGCCATTCGCTCAGCTTGGGATATAGCCATCACATGATTTTTTTAAAATTCGGGATCTTCACTTTTTTTTGAAATTTGGACAAAACTTTAATCATTTGAGTGTATCTCCCAAACTATAGATCGGACAGAGACGAAAGTGGCACCAATGGAAAGGCCATTCGCTCAGCTTGGGATATAGCCATCACATGATTTTTTTAAAATTCGGGATCTTCACTTTTTTTTGAAATTTGGACAAAACTTTAATCATTTGAGTGTATCTCCCAAACTATAGATCGGACAGAGACGAAAGTGGCACCAATGGAAAGGCCATTCGCTCAGCTTGGGATATAGCCATCACATGATTTTTTTAAAATTCGGGATCTTCACTTTTTTTTGAAATTTGGACAAAACTTTAATCATTTGAGTGTATCTCCCAAACTATAGATCGGACAGAGACGAAAGTGGCACCAATGGAAAGGCCATTCGCTCAGCTTGGGATATAGCCATCACATGATTTTTTTAAAATTCGGGATCTTCACTTTTTTTTGAAATTTGGACAAAACTTTAATCATTTGAGTGTATCTCCCAAACTATAGATCGGACAGAGACGAAAGTGGCACCAATGGAAAGGCCATTCGCTCAGCTTGGGATATAGCCATCACATGATTTTTTTAAAATTCGGGATCTTCACTTTTTTTTGAAATTTGGACAAAACTTTAATCATTTGAGTGTATCTCCCAAACTATAGATCGGACAGAGACGAAAGTGGCACCAATGGAAAGGCCATTCGCTCAGCTTGGGATATAGCCATCACATGATTTTTTTAAAATTCGGGATCTTCACTTTTTTTTGAAATTTGGACAAAACTTTAATCATTTGAGTGTATCTCCCAAACTATAGATCGGACAGAGACGAAAGTGGCACCAATGGAAAGGCCATTCGCTCAGCTTGGGATATAGCCATCACATGATTTTTTTAAAATTCGGGATCTTCACTTTTTTTTGAAATTTGGACAAAACTTTAATCATTTGAGTGTATCTCCCAAACTATAGATCGGACAGAGACGAAAGTGGCACCAATGGAAAGGCCATTCGCTCAGCTTGGGATATAGCCATCACATGATTTTTTTAAAATTCGGGATCTTCACTTTTTTTTGAAATTTGGACAAAACTTTAATCATTTGAGTGTATCTCCCAAACTATAGATCGGACAGAGACGAAAGTGGCACCAATGGAAAGGCCATTCGCTCAGCTTGGGATATAGCCATCACATGATTTTTTTAAAATTCGGGATCTTCACTTTTTTTTGAAATTTGGACAAAACTTTAATCATTTGAGTGTATCTCCCAAACTATAGATCGGACAGAGACGAAAGTGGCACCAATGGAAAGGCCATTCGCTCAGCTTGGGATATAGCCATCACATGATTTTTTTAAAATTCGGGATCTTCACTTTTTTTTGAAATTTGGACAAAACTTTAATCATTTGAGTGTATCTCCCAAACTATAGATCGGACAGAGACGAAAGTGGCACCAATGGAAAGGCCATTCGCTCAGCTTGGGATATAGCCATCACATGATTTTTTTAAAATTCGGGATCTTCACTTTTTTTTGAAATTTGGACAAAACTTTAATCATTTGAGTGTATCTCCCAAACTATAGATCGGACAGAGACGAAAGTGGCACCAATGGAAAGGCCATTCGCTCAGCTTGGGATATAGCCATCACATGATTTTTTTAAAATTCGGGATCTTCACTTTTTTTTGAAATTTGGACAAAACTTTAATCATTTGAGTGTATCTCCCAAGCTATAGATCGGACAGAGACGAAAGTGGCACCAATGGAAAGGCCATTCGCTCAGCTTGGGATATAGCCATCACATGATTTTTTTAAAATTCGGGATCTTCACTTTTTTTTGAAATTTGGACAAAACTTTAATCATTTGAGTGTATCTCCCAAACTATAGATCGGACAGAGACGAAAGTGGCACCAATGGAAAGGCCATTCGCTCAGCTTGGGATATAGCCATCACATGATTTTTTTAAAATTCGGGATCTTCACTTTTTTTTGAAATTTGGACAAAACTTTAATCATTTGAGTGTATCTCCCAAACTATAGATCGGACAGAGACGAAAGTGGCACCAATGGAAAGGCCATTCGCTCAGCTTGGGATATAGCCATCACATGATTTTTTTAAAATTCGGGATCTTCACTTTTTTTTGAAATTTGGACAAAACTTTAATCATTTGAGTGTATCTCCCAAACTATAGATCGGACAGAGACGAAAGTGGCACCAATGGAAAGGCCATTCGCTCAGCTTGGGATATAGCCATCACATGATTTTTTTAAAATTCGGGATCTTCACTTTTTTTTGAAATTTGGACAAAACTTTAATCATTTGAGTGTATCTCCCAAACTATAGATCGGACAGAGACGAAAGTGGCACCAATGGAAAGGCCATTCGCTCAGCTTGGGATATAGCCATCACATGATTTTTTTAAAATTCGGGATCTTCACTTTTTTTTGAAATTTGGACAAAACTTTAATCATTTGAGTGTATCTCCCAAACTATAGATCGGACAGAGACGAAAGTGGCACCAATGGAAAGGCCATTCGCTCAGCTTGGGATATAGCCATCACATGATTTTTTTAAAATTCGGGATCTTCACTTTTTTTTGAAATTTGGACAAAACTTTAATCATTTGAGTGTATCTCCCAAACTATAGATCGGACAGAGACGAAAGTGGCACCAATGGAAAGGCCATTCGCTCAGCTTGGGATATAGCCATCACATGATTTTTTTAAATTCGGGATCTTCACTTTTTTTTGAAATTTGGACAAAACTTTAATCATTTGAGTGTATCTCCCAAACTATAGATCGGACAGAGACGAAAGTGGCACCAATGGAAAGGCCATTCGCTCAGCTTGGGATATAGCCATCACATGATTTTTTTAAAATTCGGGATCTTCACTTTTTTTTTGAAATTTGGACAAAACTTTAATCATTTGAGTGTATCTCCCAAACTATAGATCGGACAGAGACGAAAGTGGCACCAATGGAAAGGCCATTCGCTCAGCTTGGGATATAGCCATCACATGATTTTTTTAAAATTCGGGATCTTCACTTTTTTTTGAAATTTGGACAAAACTTTAATCATTTGAGTGTATCTCCCAAACTATAGATCGGACAGAGACGAAAGTGGCACCAATGGAAAGGCCATTCGCTCAGCTTGGGATATAGCCATCACATGATTTTTTTAAAATTCGGGATCTTCACTTTTTTTTGAAATTTGGACAAAACTTTAATCATTTGAGTGTATCTCCCAAACTATAGATCGGACAGAGACGAAAGTGGCACCAATGGAAAGGCCATTCGCTCAGCTTGGGATATAGCCATCACATGATTTTTTTAAAATTCGGGATCTTCACTTTTTTTTGAAATTTGGACAAAACTTTAATCATTTGAGTGTATCTCCCAAACTATAGATCGGACAGAGACGAAAGTGGCACCAATGGAAAGGCCATTCGCTCAGCTTGGGATATAGCCATCACATGATTTTTTTAAAATTCGGGATCTTCACTTTTTTTTGAAATTTGGACAAAACTTTAATCATTTGAGTGTATCTCCCAAACTATAGATCGGACAGAGACGAAAGTGGCACCAATGGAAAGGCCATTCGCTCAGCTTGGGATATAGCCATCACATGATTTTTTTAAATTCGGGATCTTCACTTTTTTTTGAAATTTGGACAAAACTTTAATCATTTGAGTGTATCTCCCAAGCTATAGATCGGACAGAGACGAAAGTGGCACCAATGGAAAGGCCATTCGCTCAGCTTGGGATATAGCCATCACATGATTTTTTTAAAATTCGGGATCTTCACTTTTTTTTGAAATTTGGACAAAACTTTAATCATTTGAGTGTATCTCCCAAACTATAGATCGGACAGAGACGAAAGTGGCACCAATGGAAAGGCCATTCGCTCAGCTTGGGATATAGCCATCACATGATTTTTTTAAAATTCGGGATCTTCACTTTTTTTTGAAATTTGGACAAAACTTTAATCATTTGAGTGTATCTCCCAAACTATAGATCGGACAGAGACGAAAGTGGCACCAATGGAAAGGCCATTCGCTCAGCTTGGGATATAGCCATCACATGATTTTTTTAAAATTCGGGATCTTCACTTTTTTTTGAAATTTGGACAAAACTTTAATCATTTGAGTGTATCTCCCAAACTATAGATCGGACAGAGACGAAAGTGGCACCAATGGAAAGGCCATTCGCTCAGCTTGGGATATAGCCATCACATGATTTTTTTAAAATTCGGGATCTTCACTTTTTTTTGAAATTTGGACAAAACTTTAATCATTTGAGTGTATCTCCCAAACTATAGATCGGACAGAGACGAAAGTGGCACCAATGGAAAGGCCATTCGCTCAGCTTGGGATATAGCCATCACATGATTTTTTTAAAATTCGGGATCTTCACTTTTTTTTGAAATTTGGACAAAACTTTAATCATTTGAGTGTATCTCCCAAGCTATAGATCGGACAGAGACGAAAGTGGCACCAATGGAAAGGCCATTCGCTCAGCTTGGGATATAGCCATCACATGATTTTTTTAAAATTCGGGATCTTCACTTTTTTTTGAAATTTGGACAAAACTTTAATCATTTGAGTGTATCTCCCAAACTATAGATCGGACAGAGACGAAAGTGGCACCAATGGAAAGGCCATTCGCTCAGCTTGGGATATAGCCATCACATGATTTTTTTAAAATTCGGGATCTTCACTTTTTTTTGAAATTTGGACAAAACTTTAATCATTTGAGTGTATCTCCCAAACTATAGATCGGACAGAGACGAAAGTGGCACCAATGGAAAGGCCATTCGCTCAGCTTGGGATATAGCCATCACATGATTTTTTTAAAATTCGGGATCTTCACTTTTTTTTGAAATTTGGACAAAACTTTAATCATTTGAGTGTATCTCCCAAACTATAGATCGGACAGAGACGAAAGTGGCACCAATGGAAAGGCCATTCGCTCAGCTTGGGATATAGCCATCACATGATTTTTTTAAAATTCGGGATCTTCACTTTTTTTTGAAATTTGGACAAAACTTTAATCATTTGAGTGTATCTCCCAAACTATAGATCGGACAGAGACGAAAGTGGCACCAATGGAAAGGCCATTCGCTCAGCTTGGGATATAGCCATCACATGATTTTTTTAAAATTCGGGATCTTCACTTTTTTTTGAAATTTGGACAAAACTTTAATCATTTGAGTGTATCTCCCAAACTATAGATCGGACAGAGACGAAAGTGGCACCAATGGAAAGGCCATTCGCTCAGCTTGGGATATAGCCATCACATGATTTTTTTAAAATTCGGGATCTTCACTTTTTTTTGAAATTTGGACAAAACTTTAATCATTTGAGTGTATCTCCCAAACTATAGATCGGACAGAGACGAAAGTGGCACCAATGGAAAGGCCATTCGCTCAGCTTGGGATATAGCCATCACATGATTTTTTTAAAATTCGGGATCTTCACTTTTTTTTGAAATTTGGACAAAACTTTAATCATTTGAGTGTATCTCCCAAACTATAGATCGGACAGAGACGAAAGTGGCACCAATGGAAAGGCCATTCGCTCAGCTTGGGATATAGCCATCACATGATTTTTTTAAAATTCGGGATCTTCACTTTTTTTTGAAATTTGAACTGATTATAGGTTAAGGTGAATGTACGATATAAGTACAGGAAAATTTTTTGAATTTGCAAATCAAGAATATTTACAAAGAGTGTTTACATAAAATGTTGTCACAAAAAAGATATATGTGAAGTATTATTCTAAAGTTAATATTTAAGGATAAAAATGTACTAATATCGTGCATGCAGTGGCTCAGGGTACGTGTAGGACTCTAAATGAAACCCTATAGGACCCCAAAAATATCAATCACCAATATTTGCTTCAACTTAAAATCATCATTGTAAGATAGAAAAAACCAGATAAGATCCTAAAAACAAAAACAAAATAAAAATATAGGTTGTTGACGAGGGATTAATGACTTAGAAAAATGTTTAAACTACGTTGGGAAAAACATTTCTACCACAACTTGATAGACAGAAAATGTCTTAACCCAAGTAGGGAAAAACATTCTATTACCACCAAGGTATACATTAAACGTTCAAAAACCTATTTGTGTAAAAGAAAAATCACCTCTATAGGTGTGGATTATAGGCGTCATCCAGAAACGTTTTTCGTCCATTGCCTATATGGACTCATCAGTGGATTTTTTTAGCTATCTGATAGCTTGAATTGAAAATTTAGCAGAAAAAATTTTTTTGTTCAAGAGTGTTAAGATTTTGTTTAAGAGTGATAAGACTTTGTTTAAGAGTGTTAAGACTTTTTTACAGGAGTGTTAGAAAATTTTTTGTTTAAGAGTGTTAAGACTTTTTTACAGGAGTGTTAAAACTTTTTTACTAACCTGTATTGGATATTTTTATTTATATATATATATGGCACTTTGGAACTCTTTAATTTATGTATATATAGCACTATGGAACATTTAATTAAACAAAAACAATAAGACGAAATTAAAATAATTAAAAGATTTTCATGAACACAACTAGCTATAATAAACAAAAGCAGAGGTTTTAAAACATAACAATTTTGTATGAACTGAAAAACAAAAAACGCAGAGCACACTAACGATGTTTAAAAGTTACAAGCATTAACTGGAGTTTGAATAATAGTATCTTTTGGTGTTGTAATATATCTTATCATCAAATGGCTAGTATGGTGTATCTGTGACATCCAAACCACCTAAGATGTATTATGATATATTGGTAGGGATGATTTTATAGGCAAAAAAACGCAAAAAATAAAAAATAAAAGTTGTATTATTCCAATATTAAAAGATATTCAGTAATTATTTCTAAGTTACATTTATCCTTCAATATCTGGGTTGAATGATACAGTATTGAGAAATAGCGAGATTTTATTGTCTAGCATTTAAAATAGAAAACAAGGTTCTCCAGGGTTAAATGCTATTTGATTAT
This sequence comes from Tetanocera ferruginea, assembly GCA_958299015.1. Taxonomy (NCBI): domain Eukaryota; kingdom Metazoa; phylum Arthropoda; class Insecta; order Diptera; family Sciomyzidae; genus Tetanocera; species Tetanocera ferruginea. The sequence continues at coordinate 135,669,371 of OY282643.1, forward strand.
TAGGTTGCAGAGTTGTTTTTTGAGTGCCATTTTTGAGTTTTTTGCTAAAGGCAAAATATGACCCAAAAAGCACTCTGCCGTTTAAGGGAGTTCTAAAGTCGGGTTATTTTTAGAAAAGCCACTATCTTTCAGTCTTAGTCTTAGTATTAGTTATAAGTCCCGATGTATCTGATTTTCAATAATTTGTTCTTTTTATTTAAAAAGTTTTTTGTTTTTATCCGGAGTTAATTTTAATTTTTTAATTTTATAGTTAAAAATTTAATTTTAATTATTTATAACCATTTTTTCAATTATAGGTATTTTTTAGCCATTTTACCTACTTTTGTATTTTTTCATTATTTCTATTTTTAAGCTTTTCATTTTATCTATTATCTTTTATTATTTCTATTTTTAAGCTTTTCATTTTATTTTCTAATATTTTTTATTTTAAGCTTATTTTCTAATATTTTTTATTTTAAGCTTTTCATTTTATCTATTATTTCTGTTTTTTTCCCTTTATTTCTATTTTAAGCTTTTCATTTTATCTATTATCTTCTATTATTTCTATTTTTAAGCTTTTCAATTTATTTTCTTATATTTTTATTTTAAGCTTTTCATTTTATCTATTATTTCTGTTTTTTTGGTTTTTTATTTTATTTTCCTCCCTTGTCTCTGTCTTTAATTTGTTTCTTTCTATAGTTTTTAGTTTTTTAGTTTTAATTATTTTAAACTATTTTTCTTATATTGATTATTTGAAGTATTTTTTGCTTACAATTCATTTTCCACTGTAATTTTTCGGTTCTCTTCTATATGTTTTCGTTTTTTATAATTTATGACTATTTTCCTTATTTTATAGTTTTTTACCTTTATCTTTTTCCTCATCTTTTCCTTTTCATAACTTTTGATTTTTTGAGTGTAATTTTTTAAGTGTAATTTTTACTATCTAATTTTTGTTATGTTTTGAATGTAATTTTTTTAAGTGTAATTTTTGCTATCTAATCTTTTTTATGTTTTTATCTATAATCAATTTCCTATATTGATTTTCTATCAAAAATTCCTTTGCTGGTTCTCTTAGTCTATGATTTTTTGATGATTGCTAAAATAGTTTCTTAAAGATTGCGAAAATAGTTTCTTACCCTATCTTTTCCCTTGTCTTGAATCTTTTACCTTTTAATGTCAATGTTCCCATTGACCGTCTTGTCTCTAATTATTCGTGAAAGAAAAAACGAGATAGCACGAGTGCTTGTTTTTTGTCATTAATTCTTCTGATAATTTTGTTAATTTCATTCTTGAGTTTGCTGTGTTTTAATTTGAAGTTTATTTTTATCTTTTAGTGATTTTATACTCTTTTATTTAACATAACATTTTTGTACTTTATCTTTTCTTTCCAGGTTCATTTCTTTTCCTTCCCTTTCAGGTTTTATTGTCTTTATTTTCAGGTCTTTTCTTTTTGTTCAATTTCAGGTTCCAACCTTAGCTGTCTTTTTGTCCTGGGACATGTTTATGATTGTCCAAGAAGTGGTGCACTTGGTTCCGGATTTTAAGATCCTTGAAAAAGGAACCATTGTGCATCCTCTTCAACCCTTGTGTTGAACCTCCCCGTCCATACTGCACATTAATGTAAAACAGTGTCCTGTTTTGGTTGTCCACCGTTTACTATTGTCACCTATGTTTTCGAGCCACGTTTGCTTCATCCATTTGTGGCCTAAGGAAAAATTGTTCATTATCTTTTCTGAAAAGCCTTTCAATATCTTTTCTGAAAAGCCTTTCAATGTTTGTTGCTTTTCAATACCAAAAACCTTTGGTTCGGTTGCTGAGAAAGTTGCTGAAAAAACTTTTCATGGTCAAAATAGTTTTTTTAAAAAAACCAACTCCTTTGGCCACTACACACTGAAGGAAACGATCCTTGGTGCATTCGAAAGCCAATGCATGGATCTTCTTATGCTAAGAGTTTTCTTAGTTATAGCTGTGTTAAAAATTGGTTTTTTATTCTTATTTGTATTTCGATGTTTTTTCAGGTTCATTTTCATTTCAGGTACATTTTCTTTTCTTTTCTTTTCAGGTTTTTTTCAGGTACGTTTTCTTTTCTTTTCTTTTCAGGTTCTTTTCTTTTCTTTTCAGGTATTTTCAGGTATTTTCCTGTCTTTTTATTTTCTTTTCAGGTCATTTTAATTTTCATTGTTTTTGTCATTTTTTTCTTCTTCCTGTTCCTGCAAGTGTATTGTTGCTTTTGTTTATTTCCGGTTCCTGTTTTTTATGATTAGAAACGCAAAAAACTAATGTATTAGTTTAAAATTTTGCATTTAAAAATAAATAAAAATATTTTATATTTGTTTAACTTTTGTTGTTTTGATTTTCGTTAGAAGAGTTTTGTTGTTTTGTTTTGTTTATATAAGAGTTTCGTTTTGTTAGAAGGGTTTTGTTTTGTTTTGTTACAAGAGTTTTTAATATTGTGTGGATCTTGTGTAGGTTGTTTTGTTTTGTGTTAATGGATTCCTTGATTAAGTGGATACGTTTCAAGGGGATTTTGAAGAACCTTCCTGTCCAGTCCTTTATTTTGTATTCTGTTGTTAATTTCGTTGTTATATTCAACCTTCTGCTATTTTTTAATGTTTTTTTGTGGATTTTTTGGTTAAATAAAGGAGTCCAACAGTTTGGTCCTACCACATACGTGTTTATCTAATTTGATTATTAGGTTGCAGAGTTGTTTTTTGAGTGCCATTTTTGAGTTTTTTGCTAAAGGCAAAATATGACCCAAAAAGCACTCTGCCGTTTAAGGGAGTTCTAAAGTCGGGTTATTTTTAGAAAAGCCACTATCTTTCAGTCTTAGTCTTAGTATTAGTTATAAGTCCCGATGTATCTGATTTTCAATAATTTGTTCTTTTTATTTAAAAAGTTTTTTGTTTTTATCCGGAGTTAATTTTAATTTTTTAATTTTATAGTTAAAAATTTAATTTTAATTATTTATAACCATTTTTTCAATTATAGGTATTTTTTAGCCATTTTACCTACTTTTGTATTTTTTCATTATTTCTATTTTTAAGCTTTTCATTTTATCTATTATCTTTTATTATTTCTATTTTTAAGCTTTTCATTTTATTTTCTAATATTTTTTATTTTAAGCTTATTTTCTAATATTTTTTATTTTAAGCTTTTCATTTTATCTATTATTTCTGTTTTTTTCCCTTTATTTCTATTTTAAGCTTTTCATTTTATCTATTATCTTCTATTATTTCTATTTTTAAGCTTTTCAATTTATTTTCTTATATTTTTATTTTAAGCTTTTCATTTTATCTATTATTTCTGTTTTTTTGGTTTTTTATTTTATTTTCCTCCCTTGTCTCTGTCTTTAATTTGTTTCTTTCTATAGTTTTTAGTTTTTTAGTTTTAATTATTTTAAACTATTTTTCTTATATTGATTATTTGAAGTATTTTTTGCTTACAATTCATTTTCCACTGTAATTTTTCGGTTCTCTTCTATATGTTTTCGTTTTTTATAATTTATGACTATTTTCCTTATTTTATAGTTTTTTACCTTTATCTTTTTCCTCATCTTTTCCTTTTCATAACTTTTGATTTTTTGAGTGTAATTTTTTAAGTGTAATTTTTACTATCTAATTTTTGTTATGTTTTGAATGTAATTTTTTTAAGTGTAATTTTTGCTATCTAATCTTTTTTATGTTTTTATCTATAATCAATTTCCTATATTGATTTTCTATCAAAAATTCCTTTGCTGGTTCTCTTAGTCTATGATTTTTTGATGATTGCTAAAATAGTTTCTTAAAGATTGCGAAAATAGTTTCTTACCCTATCTTTTCCCTTGTCTTGAATCTTTTACCTTTTAATGTCAATGTTCCCATTGACCGTCTTGTCTCTAATTATTCGTGAAAGAAAAAACGAGATAGCACGAGTGCTTGTTTTTTGTCATTAATTCTTCTGATAATTTTGTTAATTTCATTCTTGAGTTTGCTGTGTTTTAATTTGAAGTTTATTTTTATCTTTTAGTGATTTTATACTCTTTTATTTAACATAACATTTTTGTACTTTATCTTTTCTTTCCAGGTTCATTTCTTTTCCTTCCCTTTCAGGTTTTATTGTCTTTATTTTCAGGTCTTTTCTTTTTGTTCAATTTCAGGTTCCAACCTTAGCTGTCTTTTTGTCCTGGGACATGTTTATGATTGTCCAAGAAGTGGTGCACTTGGTTCCGGATTTTAAGATCCTTGAAAAAGGAACCATTGTGCATCCTCTTCAACCCTTGTGTTGAACCTCCCCGTCCATACTGCACATTAATGTAAAACAGTGTCCTGTTTTGGTTGTCCACCGTTTACTATTGTCACCTATGTTTTCGAGCCACGTTTGCTTCATCCATTTGTGGCCTAAGGAAAAATTGTTCATTATCTTTTCTGAAAAGCCTTTCAATATCTTTTCTGAAAAGCCTTTCAATGTTTGTTGCTTTTCAATACCAAAAACCTTTGGTTCGGTTGCTGAGAAAGTTGCTGAAAAAACTTTTCATGGTCAAAATAGTTTTTTTAAAAAAACCAACTCCTTTGGCCACTACACACTGAAGGAAACGATCCTTGGTGCATTCGAAAGCCAATGCATGGATCTTCTTATGCTAAGAGTTTTCTTAGTTATAGCTGTGTTAAAAATTGGTTTTTTATTCTTATTTGTATTTCGATGTTTTTTCAGGTTCATTTTCATTTCAGGTACATTTTCTTTTCTTTTCTTTTCAGGTTTTTTTCAGGTACGTTTTCTTTTCTTTTCTTTTCAGGTTCTTTTCTTTTCTTTTCAGGTATTTTCAGGTATTTTCCTGTCTTTTTATTTTCTTTTCAGGTCATTTTAATTTTCATTGTTTTTGTCATTTTTTTCTTCTTCCTGTTCCTGCAAGTGTATTGTTGCTTTTGTTTATTTCCGGTTCCTGTTTTTTATGATTAGAAACGCAAAAAACTAATGTATTAGTTTAAAATTTTGCATTTAAAAATAAATAAAAATATTTTATATTTGTTTAACTTTTGTTGTTTTGATTTTCGTTAGAAGAGTTTTGTTGTTTTGTTTTGTTTATATAAGAGTTTCGTTTTGTTAGAAGGGTTTTGTTTTGTTTTGTTACAAGAGTTTTTAATATTGTGTGGATCTTGTGTAGGTTGTTTTGTTTTGTGTTAATGGATTCCTTGATTAAGTGGATACGTTTCAAGGGGATTTTGAAGAACCTTCCTGTCCAGTCCTTTATTTTGTATTCTGTTGTTAATTTCGTTGTTATATTCAACCTTCTGCTATTTTTTAATGTTTTTTTGTGGATTTTTTGGTTAAATAAAGGAGTCCAACAGTTTGGTCCTACCACATACGTGTTTATCTAACCCATTTAAGAACTTTATGAAAAGTTTTTCTAGGCTGTCTTGATTTTATTGGTTGTATTTTGTCTTATGGAATGGAGAGTCTTTTGTTCTATAGGGGTGTGTTTTTAATTGTGTATGTGTGTGTGTGTATTTTGCTAGCAAGTATTTTGTGTGATCATAGATGTTTTTTCTTTGTTAACTTCATTGTTATATTCAACCTTATGCTGCTTTAGTGAAACATTTTTTGTTTATTTTGTGTGGATTTATTTGGTTAGATAAAGGAGTCCAAATGTTTGGTCCTACCACACACGCATTTATCTAACCCACCTAAGAACTTTATGAAAGGTTTTTTTAAGGTTGTCTTAATTTAATTGGTTATATTTTGTCTTATGGACTGAAGAGTTTTTGCTCTATAGGGGTGTGTTTTTAAATATGTGTATGAGTGTGTGTATTTTTTAAGTGAGTATTTTGTGTGATCGTAGATTCCTTTAATATTTAAGTTTGAGTTGTCTTAAGTGTGTAGGGTACTACATGGCCTTGCTTTAATTGGCTTGGTTGATCCTGCTCAGTTGGAAAAGTTTCGCTGAAAATGTCTTGGTTGATTTTTTCAGCTGAAAATGTTTAGTTGAAAAACGTCTATGAGGTGAGTAAGAAGGATATTTTGTATAATACTTATAAGGTTTGTTATAAGGTGACTTTAAAAAGACTTTTTCAGATGAAAAAGGATTAAACCTTCTTTCTGTTAGGGTGTTTTTATAAGGTTTCTCATGTACACAAATAGGAGCAACAATTATATTGGAATTGTTTTGTATTGTTATATTCAACCTTCTGCTGCTTTAGTAAAACATTTTTTGTGTGGGTTTATTTGGTTAGATAAAGGAGTCCAACTGTTTGGTCCTACCACACACGTATTTATCTAACCCAACTAAGAACTTTATGAAAGGTTTTTTTTAAGGTTGTCTTGATTTTATTGATTGTATTTTGTATTATGTCATGAAGAGTTTTGAGTTTCCAGATGGACATGTTTTGCTTAATAAGTTTACAAGATGAGTAGGGATAATATATTGAATAAAAAAGGTTCCTAAGTTGATTTCTAAGATGACTTCTTAGAAACATTTTTAAGTATAATGCACATAATATGTAAAGTTGGTTTATCTATAATGCGCATAATATGTGAATATGATATGTAAGGTTGGTTTATTTAAGATGTAAAATATGTAAGGTTGGTTTATTTAAGATGTAAAATATATAATGTTGTTTTATTATAATATGCAAAATTTGGTTTATTATGATTGTGCTTATTATGATTGTGGTGTGTAAAGGATAGGGTATTATTCTATTGGGTGCTGTTATACTACAATATTGACGTTTTTTCTACAATATGGATATTATTATGGATATTATTATGGATATTATTATACTACAGTATGTGTTGAAGAGGTTGGAGAGGATTGGAAAAAAGGTTTACTACGAACCGTTTAGGCACATGGGCTTCTCCTATAAGTACTTTTCGCTTGCTGCCAGACAAGCTCATCAGTAGGATTTTTTTCTACGTTTTGGATGGATGGTGTTTTTTGAATCGAGGTTGTAACTTTGAATCAAGGTTGTAACTAAGCGATACTAGGAATAAGGTTATTCTACTAGGGATAGAGTTTTTTATAACTAAGCGATACTAGGAATGAGGTTATTCTACTAGGGATAAAGGTTATTTTTCATGTATATACATACACCCAGCTGTATGATCTATCCATACAACCATTTGGATATTGTTTTAATTACTTGTGTTGATATAATTTGTGTATTTTCGAACGATATGTATTGGTTTGGATTGCTATGATTTGTTTGGATTGCTATGATTTGTGTAGTTATTTTCGAACATCTTTAGGTAGGATTTTTTTGTTAAAGTCAGAAAAAATTCGTAATTTGTGAATGTATTAAACATTCCCTTGTGTCGTTTATTCTTTCTTTTTGAAGTAAATGTAATCACGATGAGGTGTTTTTAAAGTAATTAATTTCAGGTAAGTATTTTCAAGTGAGTATTTTCGGGTATTTTCGGGTAAGTATTTTAAGTATTTTAAGTATTTTCAGGTGAGTATTTTCAGGTATTTTCAGGTAAATATTTTAAGGTAAGTATTTCGATGTGATTATCTTGAGGTAAGTTTTTTAAGTAAGTTTTTTAATGTAAGTATTTTCGAGTAAGTTTTTGGTTAATTTTTTATGTGATTATCTTGAGGTAAGTTTTTAAGGTAGGTATTTTTTGAGGTAAATTTCAAAGTTTTTAAGGTAAGTATTTTCAGGTGAGTATTTCCAGGTAAGTTTTTGTTGGTTGATTTCAACTTGAGGTAAGTTTTTAAGGTATATATTTTTTGAGTTAAATTTCTAAGTTTTTTAGGTAAGTATTTCCAGGTAAGTATTTTCAGGTGAGTATTTGTTGGTTGATTTTAAGGTAAGTATTTTCGGGTAAGTATTTCCAGGTAAGTTTTTTCGATTGGTTTTTTGAGGTAAGTTTCTAAGTTTTTGAGGTAAGTTTCTAAGTTTTTAAAGTAAATTTGATTATTAGGTTGCAGAGTTGTTTTTTGAGTGCCATTTTTGAGTTTTTTGCTAAAGGCAAAATATGACCCAAAAAGCACTCTGCCGTTTTAAGGGAGTTCTAAAGTCGGGTTATTTTTAGAAAAGCCACTATCTTTCAGTCTTAGTCTTAGTATTAGTTATAAGTCCCGATGTATCTGATTTTCAATAATTTGTTCTTTTTATTTAAAAAGTTTTTTGTTTTTATCCGGAGTTAATTTTAATTTTTTAATTTTATAGTTAAAAATTTAATTTTAATTATTTATAACCATTTTTTCAATTATAGGTATTTTTTAGCCATTTTCCCTACTTTTGTATTTTTTCATTATTTCTATTTTTAAGCTTTTCATTTTATCTATTATCTTTTATTATTTCTATTTTTAAGCTTTTCATTTTATTTTCTAATATTTTTTATTTTAAGCTTTTCATTTTATCTATTATTTCTGTTTTTTTTTTTTTTTTTTTTTTTTTTTTTTTTTTTTTTTTTTTTTTTTTTTTTTTTTTTTTTTTTTTTTTTTTTCCCCTTATTTCTATTTTAAGCTTTTCATTTTATCTATTATCTTCTATTATTTCTATTTTTAAGCTTTTCAATTTATTTTCTTATATTTTTATTTTAAGCTTTTCATTTTATCTATTATTTCTGTTTTTTTGGTTTTTTATTTTATTTTCCTCCCTTGTCTCTGTCTTTAATTTGTTTCTTTCTATAGTTTTTAGTTTTTTAGTTTTAATTATTTTAAACTATTTTTCTTATATTGATTATTTGAAGTATTTTTTGCTTACAATTCATTTTCCACTGTAATTTTTCGGTTCTCTTCTATATGTTTTCGTTTTTTATAATTTATGACTATTTTCCTTATTTTATAGTTTTTTACCTTTATCTTTTTCCTCATCTTTTCCTTTTCATAACTTTTGATTTTTTGAGTGTAATTTTTTAAGTGTAATTTTTACTATCTAATTTTTGTTATGTTTTGAATGTAATTTTTTTAAGTGTAATTTTTGCTATCTAATCTTTTTTATGTTTTTATCTATAATCAATTTCCTATATTGATTTTCTATCAAAAATTCCTTTGCTGGTTCTCTTAGTCTATGATTTTTTGATGATTGCTAAAATAGTTTCTTAAAGATTGCGAAAATAGTTTCTTACCCTATCTTTTCCCTTGTCTTGAATCTTTTACCTTTTAATGTCAATGTTCCCATTGACCGTCTTGTCTCTAATTATTCGTGAAAGAAAAAACGAGATAGCACGAGTGCTTGTTTTTTGTCATTAATTCTTCTGATAATTTTGTTAATTTCATTCTTGAGTTTGCTGTGTTTTAATTTGAAGTTTATTTTTATCTTTTAGTGATTTTATACTCTTTTATTTAACATAACATTTTTGTACTTTATCTTTTCTTTCCAGGTTCATTTCTTTTCCTTCCCTTTCAGGTTTTTTTGTCTTTATTTTCAGGTCTTTTCTTTTTGTTCAATTTCAGGTTCCAACCTTAGCTGTCTTTTTGTCCTGGGACATGTTTATGATTGTCCAAGAAGTGGTGCACTTGGTTCCGGATTTTAAGATCCTTGAAAAAGGAACCATTGTGCATCCTCTTCAACCCTTGTGTTGAACCTCCCCGTCCATACTGCACATTAATGTAAAACAGTGTCCTGTTTTGGTTGTCCACCGTTTACTATTGTCACCTATGTTTTCGAGCCACGTTTGCTTCATCCATTTGTGGCCTAAGGAAAAATTGTTCATTATCTTTTCTGAAAAGCCTTTCAATATCTTTTCTGAAAAGCCTTTCAATGTTTGTTGCTTTTCAATACCAAAAACCTTTGGTTCGGTTGCTGAGAAAGTTGCTGAAAAAAACTTTTCATGGTCAAAATAGTTTTTTTAAAAAAACCAACTCCTTTGGCCACTACACACTGAAGGAAACGATCCTTGGTGCATTCGAAAGCCAATGCATGGATCTTCTTATGCTAAGAGTTTTCTTAGTTATAGCTGTGTTAGAAATTGGTTTTTTATTCTTATTTGTATTTCGATGTTTTTTCAAGTTCATTTTCATTTCAGGTACATTTTCTTTTCTTTTCTTTTCAGGTTTTTTTCAGGTACGTTTTCTTTTCTTTTCTTTTCAGGTTCTTTTCTTTTCTTTTCAGGTATTTTCAGGTATTTTCCTGTCTTTTTATTTTCTTTTCAGGTCATTTTAATTTTCATTGTTTTTGTCATTTTTTTCTTCTTCCTGTTCCTGCAAGTGTATTGTTGCTTTTGTTTATTTCCGGTTCCTGTTTTTTATGATTAGAAACGCAAAAAACTAATGTATTAGTTTAAAATTTTGCATTTAAAAATAAATAAAAATATTTTATATTTGTTTAACTTTTGTTGTTTTGAATTTCGTTAGAAGAGTTTTGTTGTTTTGTTTTGTTTATATAAGAGTTTCGTTTTGTTAGAAGGGTTTTGTTTTGTTTTGTTACAAGAGTTTTTAATATTGTGTGGATCTTGTGTAGATTGTTTTGTTTTGTGTTAATGGATTCCTTGATTAAGTGGATACGTTTCAAGGGGATTTTGAAGAACCTTCCTGTCCAGTCCTTTATTTTGTATTCTGTTGTTAATTTCGTTGTTATATTCAACCTTCTGCTATTTTTTAATGTTTTTTTGTGGATTTTTTGGTTAAATAAAGGAGTCCAACAGTTTGGTCCTACCACATACGTGTTTATCTAACCCATTTAAGAACTTTATGAAAAGTTTTTCTAGGCTGTCTTGATTTTATTGGTTGTATTTTGTCTTATGGAATGGAGAGTCTTTTGTTCTATAGGGGTGTGTTTTTAATTGTGTATGTGTGTGTGTGTATTTTGCTAGCAAGTATTTTGTGTGATCATAGATGTTTTTTCTTTGTTAACTTCATTGTTATATTCAACCTTATGCTGCTTTAGTGAAACATTTTTTGTTTATTTTGTGTGGATTTATTTGGTTAGATAAAGGAGTCCAAATGTTTGGTCCTACCACACACGCATTTATCTAACCCACCTAAGAACTTTATGAAAGGTTTTTTTTAAGGTTGTCTTAATTTAATTGGTTATATTTTGTCTTATGGACTGAAGAGTTTTTGCTCTATAGGGGTGTGTTTTTAAATATGTGTATGAGTGTGTGTATTTTTTAAGTGAGTATTTTGTGTGATCGTAGATTCCTTTAATATTTAAGTTTGAGTTGTCTTAAGTGTGTAGGGTACTACATGGCCTTGTTTTAATTGGCTTGGTTGATCCTGCTCAGTTGGAAAAGTTTCGCTGAAAATGTCTTGGTTGATTTTTTCAGCTGAAAATGTTTAGTTGAAAAACGTCTATGAGGTGAGTAAGAAGGATATTTTGTATAATACTTATAAGGTTTGTTATAAGGTGACTTTAAAAAGACTTTTTCAGATGAAAAAGGATTAAACCTTCTTTCTGTTAGGGTGTTTTTATAAGGTTTCTCATGTACACAAATAGGAGCAACAATTATATTGGAATTGTTTTGTATTGTTATATTCAACCTTCTGCTGCTTTAGTAAAACATTTTTTGTGTGGGTTTATTTGGTTAGATAAAGGAGTCCAACTGTTTGGTCCTACCACACACGTATTTATCTAACCCAACTAAGAACTTTATGAAAGGTTTTTTTTAAGGTTGTCTTGATTTTATTGATTGTATTTTGTATTATGTCATGAAGAGTTTTGAGTTTCCAGATGGACATGTTTTGCTTAATAAGTTTACAAGATGAGTAGGGATAATATATTGAATAAAAAAGGTTCCTAAGTTGATTTCTAAGATGACTTCTTAGAAACATTTTTAAGTATAATGCACATAATATGTAAAGTTGGTTTATCTATAATGCGCATAATATGTGAATATGATATGTAAGGTTGGTTTATTTAAGATGTAAAATATGTAAGGTTGGTTTATTTAAGATGTAAAATATATAATGTTGTTTTATTATAATATGCAAAATTTGGTTTATTATGATTGTGCTTATTATGATTGTGGTGTGTAAAGGATAGGGTATTATTCTATTGGGTGCTGTTATACTACAATATTGACGTTTTTTCTACAATATGGATATTATTATGGATATTATTATACTACAGTATGTGTTGAAGAGGTTGGAGAGGATTGGAAAAAAGGTTTACTACGAACCGTTTAGGCACATGGGCTTCTCCTATAAGTACTTTTCGCTTGCTGCCAGACAAGCTCATCAGTAGGATTTTTTTCTACGTTTTGGATGGATGGTGTTTTTTGAATCGAGGTTGTAACTTTGAATCAAGGTTGTAACTAAGCGATACTAGGAATAAGGTTATTCTACTAGGGCTAGAGTTTTTTATAACTAAGCGATACTAGGAATGAGGTTATTCTACTAGGGATAAAGGTTATTTTTCATGTATATACATACACCCAGCTGTATGATCTATCCATACAACCATTTGGATATTGTTTTAATTACTTGTGTTGATATAATTTGTGTATTTTCGAACGATATGTATTGGTTTGGATTGCTATGATTTGTTTGGATTGCTATGATTTGTGTAGTTATTTTCGAACATCTTTAGGTAGGATTTTTTTGTTAAAGTCAGAAAAAATTCGTAATTTGTGAATGTATTAAACATTCCCTTGTGTCGTTTATTCTTTCTTTTTGAAGTAAATGTAATCACGATGAGGTGTTTTTAAAGTGATTAATTTCAGGTAAGTATTTTCAAGTGAGTATTTTCGGGTATTTTCGGGTAAGTATTTTAAGTATTTTAAGTATTTTCAGGTGAGTATTTTCAGGTATTTTCAGGTAAGTATTTTAAGGTAAGTATTTCGATGTGATTATCTTGAGGTAAGTTTTTTAAGTAAGTTTTTTAATGTAAGTATTTTCGAGTAAGTTTTTGGTTAATTTTTTATGTGATTATCTTGAGGTAAGTTTTTAAGGTAGGTATTTTTTGAGGTAAATTTCAAAGTTTTTAAGGTAAGTATTTTCAGGTGAGTATTTCCAGGTAAGTTTTTGTTGGTTGATTTCAACTTGAGGTAAGTTTTTAAGGTATATATTTTTTGAGTTAAATTTCTAAGTTTTTTAGGTAAGTATTTCCAGGTAAGTATTTTCAGGTGAGTATTTCCAGGTAAGTTTTTGTTGGTTGATTTTAAGGTAAGTATTTTCGGGTAAGTATTTCCAGGTAAGTTTTTTCGATTGGTTTTTTGAGGTAAGTTTCTAAGTTTTTGAGGTAAGTTTCTAAGTTTTTAAAGTAAGTATATTCTTAAAGTAAGTATATTCGGTTAATTTTGAGGTATACGTTTTGAGGTGAGTTTAAAAATACAAAGTTCCTATAGTTTTAGGTTAACGATCTGTCTGTTTTATGTTCAATGATCGATTTTCTCTTTAGTCAAGATTTTCTCATATTTATACTAAGCGACACAAAAATGGAAAAATGGCAAAACGTGCTTGGCAATGTGAAAAAGGAAAAAATTGTTTTTGACTTACGTTTTTTTAGTGGCACTCTAGTGCTTTCTTTAGGTTTTTTTTAGGTTTTTGGATTTTCCGTATTTCTTCTGTTTAATCATCTTTTTGGTTTTTGATTTTCCGTGTTTCTTCTGCTTTATCATCTTTCTTTCTTCTTTAGGTTTTTTTGGTTTTTGATTTTCCGTGTTTCTTCTGCTTTATCATCTTTCTTTCTTCTTTAGGTTTTTTTAAACAATTTTTTTTAAAGTTTTAAATTCTTCGTTTTTTCGTTTTTTTACTTTTATTTACTTTTAACAGATTTTTCCTTCCTTTACATTCGATTCACTTGTTCATATTTTATTGCATTAATTCTTCTTATGAAAAACTTTTTTCTTGATTTCACAATTTTCCTTGTTTCACAATTTTTTGCAGCCACGTTCGTCCCCTTCATCCCTATCTAATTTTATTATTTATTATTTCTAAATTGAATCATAATTTTTACTATTTCCACATTGCTGCTGTACTTTTCTGTACTTTTTTGCTTTGCTGTACATTGCTTATTTTAAGTTTTTAGGTTTTTTCGTGTTTTTTCGTTTACTAATTTTACTTGCAACTTTAAGTTGTTTGTTAGGAATGTGTTTTTTGGTATTTCTTTATCCTAGATTTTATTTCTTTTATGTTGGTAACTACTCGTTGGTTTTGCCTATTCTTCTTTAAGTGTGATTGCTTTGAGTGTTAGAGCTTTGGAGTTTTGTTAGAGAAAAGTTTATCAACTGAGTTTTTTCTGTACAGAGGTATGAATGTGAGTGTTAATGTTTTTCCAGATCACGGTTTTGAGTGTTTTTTAAGTGTAGGATTTTTTGAGTGTGAGATTTTACCCTTAGGTGAGAGAGCTTGAGGTATTTGAGGTATTTGAGTGTTTTAAATGTAGGATTTTTTTGAGGTATTTGAGTGTTTTAAGTGTATGGTTTTTTAAATGTGAGATTTTTACCCTTAGGTGAGAGAGCTTTTTTTTCTCTACTGAGTCCCGTCTGCAAAGGAAATATTTTTGATCGCAACAAGGTTTTTACTCTTTTTTACTATATGTGAAGTTGTCTGGGGAATTTTTTATCGCAACAAGGTTTTTACTCTTTTTTACTATATGTGAAGTTGTCTGGGGAATTTTTTAATAATCCAATTCTAGTTGGAGTGAATTTAACTGAGTATGGGTGTGAGAATAAGCCTGTTTTGAGTCAACTCATTATGGACGATTAGATTGTAGTTGAGTGTTGCGGTGAGCAATCTCACTGTGAGTAATTATGTTATCAAATCAAAAAAACCCCAAGAGGAGTGTAAATCCTCCTCTTTATGAAGGGCGATATAGTGAGTGAGTTTCATTTGGTTTATTTCCCCGAACCAATCCTGCAATAAATGAGAATGCATGATTCTATTTCTCCTTCCTACTCATCCGAAAAAAATGAGAATGCATGATTCTATTTCTCCTTCCTACTCATCCGAAAAAAAACCCCAAAAAAGACGTTATAAAATCAACCAGACATCAAACAGATTTTTCTATCGATTGTAAGTGGTTTATTTTTCCGTAATCTATTAATATTTTGATATCAAACATTAATTATAATCCAAAACAGTTCTAATTTAAAGACGTCTTTAATTGTACATCTACCTGGACCTGATTTTGGCAGATTTATTGGACTATCGCATCCTCCTGTTAGATTTATTCATCGTGTCGCTTTATAAGTCGATTTATTCCTGCTTTTACCTGGATTTTGTTGTATCGATCAAATAGCTTAACCTTTTCTGGGCTTTCAAACAATTGTTATTTTGTGTTTTTGAGATATTTTTTATTATCATTTCAGTTTTTCTTCTATTTTTCTTTTTTGAGATATTTTTTATTATCATTTCAGTTTTTCTTCTATTTTTCTTTTTTTTTTTTTTTTTTCTTCTATTTTTCTTTTTTTCTCTTTTTTTCTCTTTTTCTTTTTTATTTTTCTTTCTTTTTCTTGCAGGCTTTACTTTTGAGGTAAGTTTTTCATCGTGTTTTTTTATGTTAGAAAATTTTAATCTTTATGTTAGAAAATTTTAATCTTTTTCTTCGTCCTATATTTAAATTTCAAATTATTGATTCCTTCAATAAACTTTTTGCTGATTTTGGCCATTTTATAACGTTAAAAAATTTTTGGCTATTTTTTGAGTTTGTTTACAACGTTGATTTTGCTTTTTGTAATATCTTTTTATTTCATTCTTTTAGGTGTGTCAAAATACCTTTATTTCGGTGGATCTTTTTTTCGGTGGATCTTTTTTACTTGAAGAAGGAGTTATCTGTCACCCAGGTCACCTATCAAATTTTTAATAATGTCTACCACCCTTCGTTTTGGAGAGAAAGAGGTAATTGCTTATTTGTAATTTTGAATTTTGATTTTTTTATTTGTTCCTTTAATTTTTCATTTGTAATTTTGAATTTTGATTTTTATTTTTGTTCCTTTAATTTTTCAAAACAATTTTTGTTCTTTTAATTTTGATCTTTTAATTTTGTTCCTTTAATTTTTCATTTTTGTTCCTTTAATTTTTGATCATTTTTAGTAGAAAGGTTTTTCTTTTGTTCCTTTAATTTTTGATCATTTTTAATAAAAAAGTTTCTTACATGTGTTATGATGATGAGATATTTTTACAATTTTATAGTCAATTTTTTAATAAAAAGGTTTTTCACATGTGTTGTTGATGAGACATTTTTAAAGTTATATATTTTATTATAATTTTATAGCCAGTTTTTTATAGCCAGTTTTTTTGTGTTTTTTTTGATTTCAGCAAATGTGCTTACATTATGCTATTGAATCAGAACAGAAAATACCTGTATCATCTTTTACTCTTCCTTTGGAAGTTCATGGTGGTTTCCAAAATTGTTCCTCCATAATAGATAAATTTATATTTCCTGAAGTTAGAGTTTTATTAAGTTGGGGGCCTAAATTTGTTCCTCCATCAACCCCTAACGTATTGGATTATTCCAATATGATGAATTTCATTTTTAACGTGATGGTTTCCAATGCCAATCAATTAGATCCTGAATCTTGCTTTCGTGAGATTTTAAATACTCATTTTCAAGAATTAAATGGGTTTTTTACAACTATTAGTTCTCCCACTTATATTGACAGAGTTTTATTACATATGTTTTCAAAAACTCATTATTTTTTGCGTGTTCATCCCGAAGTTAGCATTGTTCAAGCTGATAAGGGAAAAAGTACTGTTTTGATGTCAACAGTTGATTATAGGTCCAGGATGCAAAATTGGATTGACAAATGTTTAATTTCAGGGGTTTATTCTTTGTTTGAGGGAGATTTTGAAGCCGAACGAAAGGTGATTTTTCATTCCTATAATGCCTTGCGCCGAAGGTTGGGATTATTGTATTCTTCTTTAGAGAAGTCGGAGGGTATACCTTTTCCTCGCAAGTTGTGCGAGTTATTAAATAAATTTTCTGTACCCAATTGTCGTTTGCCATATTTATATGGTGTGGTAAAGTGCCATAAACCTGGCTTTCCTTGTCGTCCAATTTGCGCATCTCTTCATTGGTATACTTATCCCATTCAAAAAATTGTTTCCTGGAGTTTAACTCAGGTTTTTAAACAAATGTTGTCAAGTCATAATGTTCTTGATATTGATGTGGCTGCCCAGGAACTTTATACTGTGCCACTTTGCGAGGGGTACGAGTTTGTGAAGTTTGATGTGGTGGATATGTATCCCAGAATGGATAAGATGAGGATCTTCAACCTGGTTTCGGAGTTATCAAGAAGTGATGCTTTTAAGAGTGTGTGCAAAATTCCCTCAGCGTTGTTTTTATCTTGTCTGAATTTTACCTTGGAAAAAGCCTGTTATTTTTCCTATAATGGTCAGATTTTCAGACAAGTTCATGGTTTACCTCAAGGTGGTTGCGATTCCTCCTTGCTTGCCACTCTTATGCTTGATTATATCCTTCAACTTCATTCCGAAACTTTGTTTAATGAAAATTTTATTGTGTATTGGTGGAAATACGTTGATGACTTTTTGTTATATATTCCATCTAAACTTATAGATAGCTTTAAGCATACTTTTGAGCTATTAACTGATTTAGAGCTGACTATTGAGCGTGAAGAGTTGAATAGTTCAGGTTATCCTAGTATTTCCTTTTTAGATATCCAGATTGTTCGTGGTGGCTCTGGTATAGAGATAGGTATGTATCATAAGCCTATGGCTTCCTTGCGTATGATACATTATTTTTCGCATCATGCTTTTATGTATAAAGAGCAAACTTTAAAAGGTTTTATTACTAAAGTCTTGAAGCGTTCAAGCAATTGTTGTTTAAAAGCAGATTTGAGCTATTACGAGGAACAATTTCGTAATAATAGTTATCCCTTTATTTTAGTTGGTAGGATTTATACTGAGGTATTAAATTTAGAGCTGCAAAAAATGCAAGCAGGTGCTTCATCTCTGGACATTTCGTCTGTCTGTCTTTTAGAGCGCAGCACAATTTTGCGGGAATTTTTACGTCGTTTTAATTGTTCCATTGGTTCCGGTCGCGTATTTACCGGTATTAAGCATAATTTTAATCCCTCCCGTGTTTCCTCCATAAAATATTGTTGTGAGGAATTTAGCGTTTTCCTTAAACGCATTTTCCGTCAATATAATTTAGGTCATCCTGTCTTTCGTAACTCTGATAGTGCTTTTAAACGGTTACATATGTCATTATCAGATCCCGATTTTTCTCTTCCTCCCGTTGAGTCAAGTATTTCCACCTGTTCTGGTTCAATAGTTTTAATGGTTTTTTGTGCTGATTGCGATTGCCGCTTTTTGTTGAGCGGTGTTGGATCCCCCGTTGACATCGTGACAGTTGCTAAGGAAAATTCTAAAACGCCTTTATTCTGTCATATGTCGTTATATGGGCATACTTTGGCTGAGAGGATAACAAAAATGCCTATATTGGAGAAGATGAGTTCCAGTGTTCGTGTTAATTTGTTCCAGGCCTTATTTTCCACATTGGGTGTCCAATGTGAGGCGATCTCCACGTTGGAAAATATTCCCAGAATTGTTCAAAAGAGTACAGATGTTTGTATCTCTCGCATGCTTGATAGTGGCATTGATGTTGACAATTACGGTTAGTGTTGTATATTTTGTAGATTTTGAATCATTATATCTTATGTGTTTTGTTTTCTTATTGTCTTTTCCTAAGTAGTATTGGGTTTGCCTCAATAATACACATGAATCCTCAGCAGGTCTTGCCATTCTTCCATCACGAATCAACATCTCTACTGGTGTGCCTTGATGTGTCATCGCCTTTTTTTTAAAGTATTTGTTATTTTTAGTTGTTATTTTTACGGTTTTATATATATTTGTATATATATATATGTGTAAATCAATATTTGTAAACCAAATATAGATTTAAGTGTTAATTTTACGATTTTATATATATGTAGATTAAGTGTAAGTTTTAAGCGTTCCTTTTCTAAATTTCTTCATAAATTGTCCCTTTTTTTTAAAAAAATTTTTGCAAATTGAATCTTTAAGCAAAACAAAAACCTATGAAAATGTAAACCTAAAAAACTTTTTAAAGGTTCTTTATTTATTTATGTAAATCCGAAAATGAATTAAAAAACAAAACTCCTTTGTTTTTGTCAATGTGAAATAAAAGTTCTTTATTTTTGTTAATTTTGAAATGAATTCCAAAAAATTATAAAACTCCTTTGTTTTTGTATATAATCCTGTTATTTCTCTATGTTGACTTATGTTTAACTAAAAGGTTGACAAACTATTTTTTGTTTAAAAATAAAAACTTTTTCCTGTTATTTTTTAAAAAAATAAAGAATTAAAAATAATTGTCTATTATCTACGTCAACCTATTTTTTATCTTTGTAAACCTATTTTTAATAAAAACGAATTGGAAAAACCTACAAACAAAATGTGGAAAATGAAAAAAAATTTTTAAATTTTTATTTTTATATTTTATTCTGAAAATATACGTTTTTTACTTGTTTTATATCTTCTTTCTCTTTCTTTTTTCTTTTTGTTTTTTCTTTAGCTATAGATTTTTTTGGCTGTGGATTTTTTTATTGTGGGTTTTAATTGTGGGTTTTAGGTTTTTGAGGGTTTTTTGAGTTTTTTTGGGTTTTTTGTGTGTTTTTGAGTTTTTGTGGGTTTTTTTAGTTGGGTTTTTTATTTAGTTGTGGGGTTTATTTAGTTTTTTCTTTTTTTCTTTTTTTCTTTCTTCAGTTGTGGGGTTTTTTTTGGGGTTTTTTCTTTATTTTGTGTGGGCCATTTGTTATGATTAGAGGGCAGGAATCCATTTCTGGTCCATCACACTTTTTCCCTCTAATCGCCTTGCGTAGTATTATCTTGTTTTGTTTTAGTAAAAGATTTTAAAATGATTAAATTACAACTGAAGGATTATTTTACGTTATAACAGAAAATTACATAATAAGCAAAACCGAAGCATCAATATATTGCTTTATTAAACAAAAACGAAAGGTCTATAAGTTATTTTATCCCTATGTTCTTCCTTTATTGATCATTACAAATGTTCAATATCGGATCAGAGGAAAAAGGAGAATTACGGTAAGTTTTTAGTATATGTTGGTTAACCCCTGAAGGGAGTTTGATGACAGAGGTGGTCGTAGTTTTTTAACTTCCACTCTTTTCTAGTTTTTTCTATCATCCCAAATGAGTAAATAAGGTTAGTAAAACATGTTTTTATACTTATTATAATTTACATAGACTTAATATACTTAATATAATATTGGGGTTTTAACATTAATTCCGTACAATGCTATCGCTTAGCCTGGAATGTCACTTGTGTCTTTTCCATAAAAGTGTCTGTTTTTGGTATGAAAGGTTTGTGTAGAAATCATATTTCCACCCAACAAAAATCATATCAATGCAGTCCATTAACAGAAAATTTGTTAGTGCCTTTCCAATTCCTAGGGAAAACATGTTCCGAATATCTCTAGGGATTGGTGATGATCAGAGTGGGTGAAATTTTGGATTTTTCTTGAATAGTTGGTGGTTTTATTTTTAATAGATAAAAATTCCCAGGAGTTGGTATAACAATGGCCGCCCTTATCATCCCTCTCTTTTTATTGGCCATTAAAGATTGGGTGATTTTGAACCCTACCTAGAGTCAAAACGCTATTTGTTCAAATCAATTTGATTATTAGGTTGCAGAGTTGTTTTTTGAGTGCCATTTTTGAGTTTTTTGCTAAAGGCAAAATATGACCCAAAAAGCACTCTGCCGTTTTAAGGGAGTTCTAAAGTCGGGTTATTTTTAGAAAAGCCACTATCTTTCAGTCTTAGTCTTAGTATTAGTTATAAGTCCCGATGTATCTGATTTTCAATAATTTGTTCTTTTTATTTAAAAAGTTTTTTGTTTTTATCCGGAGTTAATTTTAATTTTTTAATTTTATAGTTAAAAATTTAATTTTAATTATTTATAACCATTTTTTCAATTATAGGTATTTTTTAGCCATTTTCCCTACTTTTGTATTTTTTCATTATTTCTATTTTTAAGCTTTTCATTTTATCTATTATCTTTTATTATTTCTATTTTTAAGCTTTTCATTTTATTTTCTAATATTTTTTATTTTAAGCTTTTCATTTTATCTATTATTTCTGTTTTTTTTTTTTTTTTTTTTTTTTTTTTTTTTTTTTTTTTTTTTTTTCCCCTTATTTCTATTTTAAGCTTTTCATTTTATCTATTATCTTCTATTATTTCTATTTTTAAGCTTTTCAATTTATTTTCTTATATTTTTATTTTAAGCTTTTCATTTTATCTATTATTTCTGTTTTTTTGGTTTTTTATTTTATTTTCCTCCCTTGTCTCTGTCTTTAATTTGTTTCTTTCTATAGTTTTTAGTTTTTTAGTTTTAATTATTTTAAACTATTTTTCTTATATTGATTATTTGAAGTATTTTTTGCTTACAATTCATTTTCCACTGTAATTTTTCGGTTCTCTTCTATATGTTTTCGTTTTTTATAATTTATGACTATTTTCCTTATTTTATAGTTTTTTACCTTTATCTTTTTCCTCATCTTTTCCTTTTCATAACTTTTGATTTTTTGAGTGTAATTTTTTAAGTGTAATTTTTACTATCTAATTTTTGTTATGTTTTGAATGTAATTTTTTTAAGTGTAATTTTTGCTATCTAATCTTTTTTATGTTTTTATCTATAATCAATTTCCTATATTGATTTTCTATCAAAAATTCCTTTGCTGGTTCTCTTAGTCTATGATTTTTTGATGATTGCTAAAATAGTTTCTTAAAGATTGCGAAAATAGTTTCTTACCCTATCTTTTCCCTTGTCTTGAATCTTTTACCTTTTAATGTCAATGTTCCCATTGACCGTCTTGTCTCTAATTATTCGTGAAAGAAAAAACGAGATAGCACGAGTGCTTGTTTTTTGTCATTAATTCTTCTGATAATTTTGTTAATTTCATTCTTGAGTTTGCTGTGTTTTAATTTGAAGTTTATTTTTATCTTTTAGTGATTTTATACTCTTTTATTTAACATAACATTTTTGTACTTTATCTTTTCTTTCCAGGTTCATTTCTTTTCCTTCCCTTTCAGGTTTTTTTGTCTTTATTTTCAGGTCTTTTCTTTTTGTTCAATTTCAGGTTCCAACCTTAGCTGTCTTTTTGTCCTGGGACATGTTTATGATTGTCCAAGAAGTGGTGCACTTGGTTCCGGATTTTAAGATCCTTGAAAAAGGAACCATTGTGCATCCTCTTCAACCCTTGTGTTGAACCTCCCCGTCCATACTGCACATTAATGTAAAACAGTGTCCTGTTTTGGTTGTCCACCGTTTACTATTGTCACCTATGTTTTCGAGCCACATTTGCTTCATCCATTTGTGGCCTAAGGAAAAATTGTTCATTATCTTTTCTGAAAAGCCTTTCAATATCTTTTCTGAAAAGCCTTTCAATGTTTGTTGCTTTTCAATACCAAAAACCTTTGGTTCGGTTGCTGAGAAAGTTGCTGAAAAAAACTTTTCATGGTCAAAATAGTTTTTTTAAAAAAACCAACTCCTTTGGCCACTACACACTGAAGGAAACGATCCTTGGTGCATTCGAAAGCCAATGCATGGATCTTCTTATGCTAAGAGTTTTCTTAGTTATAGCTGTGTTAGAAATTGGTTTTTTATTCTTATTTGTATTTCGATGTTTTTTCAAGTTCATTTTCATTTCAGGTACATTTTCTTTTCTTTTCTTTTCAGGTTTTTTTCAGGTACGTTTTCTTTTCTTTTCTTTTCAGGTTCTTTTCTTTTCTTTTCAGGTATTTTCAGGTATTTTCCTGTCTTTTTATTTTCTTTTCAGGTCATTTTAATTTTCATTGTTTTTGTCATTTTTTTCTTCTTCCTGTTCCTGCAAGTGTATTGTTGCTTTTGTTTATTTCCGGTTCCTGTTTTTTATGATTAGAAACGCAAAAAACTAATGTATTAGTTTAAAATTTTGCATTTAAAAATAAATAAAAATATTTTATATTTGTTTAACTTTTGTTGTTTTGAATTTCGTTAGAAGAGTTTTGTTGTTTTGTTTTGTTTATATAAGAGTTTCGTTTTGTTAGAAGGGTTTTGTTTTGTTTTGTTACAAGAGTTTTTAATATTGTGTGGATCTTGTGTAGATTGTTTTGTTTTGTGTTAATGGATTCCTTGATTAAGTGGATACGTTTCAAGGGGATTTTGAAGAACCTTCCTGTCCAGTCCTTTATTTTGTATTCTGTTGTTAATTTCGTTGTTATATTCAACCTTCTGCTATTTTTTAATGTTTTTTTGTGGATTTTTTGGTTAAATAAAGGAGTCCAACAGTTTGGTCCTACCACATACGTGTTTATCTAACCCATTTAAGAACTTTATGAAAAGTTTTTCTAGGCTGTCTTGATTTTATTGGTTGTATTTTGTCTTATGGAATGGAGAGTCTTTTGTTCTATAGGGGTGTGTTTTTAATTGTGTATGTGTGTGTGTGTATTTTGCTAGCAAGTATTTTGTGTGATCATAGATGTTTTTTCTTTGTTAACTTCATTGTTATATTCAACCTTATGCTGCTTTAGTGAAACATTTTTTGTTTATTTTGTGTGGATTTATTTGGTTAGATAAAGGAGTCCAAATGTTTGGTCCTACCACACACGCATTTATCTAACCCACCTAAGAACTTTATGAAAGGTTTTTTTTAAGGTTGTCTTAATTTAATTGGTTATATTTTGTCTTATGGACTGAAGAGTTTTTGCTCTATAGGGGTGTGTTTTTAAATATGTGTATGAGTGTGTGTATTTTTTAAGTGAGTATTTTGTGTGATCGTAGATTCCTTTAATATTTAAGTTTGAGTTGTCTTAAGTGTGTAGGGTACTACATGGCCTTGTTTTAATTGGCTTGGTTGATCCTGCTCAGTTGGAAAAGTTTCGCTGAAAATGTCTTGGTTGATTTTTTCAGCTGAAAATGTTTAGTTGAAAAACGTCTATGAGGTGAGTAAGAAGGATATTTTGTATAATACTTATAAGGTTTGTTATAAGGTGACTTTAAAAAGACTTTTTCAGATGAAAAAGGATTAAACCTTCTTTCTGTTAGGGTGTTTTTATAAGGTTTCTCATGTACACAAATAGGAGCAACAATTATATTGGAATTGTTTTGTATTGTTATATTCAACCTTCTGCTGCTTTAGTAAAACATTTTTTGTGTGGGTTTATTTGGTTAGATAAAGGAGTCCAACTGTTTGGTCCTACCACACACGTATTTATCTAACCCAACTAAGAACTTTATGAAAGGTTTTTTTTAAGGTTGTCTTGATTTTATTGATTGTATTTTGTATTATGTCATGAAGAGTTTTGAGTTTCCAGATGGACATGTTTTGCTTAATAAGTTTACAAGATGAGTAGGGATAATATATTGAATAAAAAAGGTTCCTAAGTTGATTTCTAAGATGACTTCTTAGAAACATTTTTAAGTATAATGCACATAATATGTAAAGTT
This sequence comes from Tetanocera ferruginea, assembly GCA_958299015.1. Taxonomy (NCBI): domain Eukaryota; kingdom Metazoa; phylum Arthropoda; class Insecta; order Diptera; family Sciomyzidae; genus Tetanocera; species Tetanocera ferruginea. Next base: position 135,693,638 of record OY282643.1, read on the forward strand.
GGTTTATCTATAATGCGCATAATATGTGAATATGATATGTAAGGTTGGTTTATTTAAGATGTAAAATATGTAAGGTTGGTTTATTTAAGATGTAAAATATATAATGTTGTTTTATTATAATATGCAAAATTTGGTTTATTATGATTGTGCTTATTATGATTGTGGTGTGTAAAGGATAGGGTATTATTCTATTGGGTGCTGTTATACTACAATATTGACGTTTTTTCTACAATATGGATATTATTATGGATATTATTATACTACAGTATGTGTTGAAGAGGTTGGAGAGGATTGGAAAAAAGGTTTACTACGAACCGTTTAGGCACATGGGCTTCTCCTATAAGTACTTTTCGCTTGCTGCCAGACAAGCTCATCAGTAGGATTTTTTTCTACGTTTTGGATGGATGGTGTTTTTTGAATCGAGGTTGTAACTTTGAATCAAGGTTGTAACTAAGCGATACTAGGAATAAGGTTATTCTACTAGGGCTAGAGTTTTTTATAACTAAGCGATACTAGGAATGAGGTTATTCTACTAGGGATAAAGGTTATTTTTCATGTATATACATACACCCAGCTGTATGATCTATCCATACAACCATTTGGATATTGTTTTAATTACTTGTGTTGATATAATTTGTGTATTTTCGAACGATATGTATTGGTTTGGATTGCTATGATTTGTTTGGATTGCTATGATTTGTGTAGTTATTTTCGAACATCTTTAGGTAGGATTTTTTTGATTATTAGGTTGCAGAGTTGTTTTTTGAGTGCCATTTTTGAGTTTTTTGCTAAAGGCAAAATATGACCCAAAAAGCACTCTGCCGTTTAAGGGAGTTCTAAAGTCGGGTTATTTTTAGAAAAGCCACTATCTTTCAGTCTTAGTCTTAGTATTAGTTATAAGTCCCGATGTATCTGATTTTCAATAATTTGTTCTTTTTATTTAAAAAGTTTTTTGTTTTTATCCGGAGTTAATTTTAATTTTTTAATTTTATAGTTAAAAATTTAATTTTAATTATTTATAACCATTTTTTCAATTATAGGTATTTTTTAGCCATTTTACCTACTTTTGTATTTTTTCATTATTTCTATTTTTAAGCTTTTCATTTTATCTATTATCTTTTATTATTTCTATTTTTAAGCTTTTCATTTTATTTTCTAATATTTTTTATTTTAAGCTTTTCATTTTATCTATTATTTCTGTTTTTTTCCCTTTATTTCTATTTTAAGCTTTTCATTTTATCTATTATCTTCTATTATTTCTATTTTTAAGCTTTTCAATTTATTTTCTTATATTTTTATTTTAAGCTTTTCATTTTATCTATTATTTCTGTTTTTTTGGTTTTTTATTTTATTTTCCTCCCTTGTCTCTGTCTTTAATTTGTTTCTTTCTATAGTTTTTAGTTTTTTAGTTTTAATTATTTTAAACTATTTTTCTTATATTGATTATTTGAAGTATTTTTTGCTTACAATTCATTTTCCACTGTAATTTTTCGGTTCTCTTCTATATGTTTTCGTTTTTTATAATTTATGACTATTTTCCTTATTTTATAGTTTTTTACCTTTATCTTTTTCCTCATCTTTTCCTTTTCATAACTTTTGATTTTTTGAGTGTAATTTTTTAAGTGTAATTTTTACTATCTAATTTTTGTTATGTTTTGAATGTAATTTTTTTAAGTGTAATTTTTGTAAGTGTAATTTTTGCTATCTAATCTTTTTTATGTTTTTATCTATAATCAATTTCCTATATTGATTTTCTATCAAAAATTCCTTTGCTGGTTCTCTTAGTCTATGATTTTTTGATGATTGCTAAAATAGTTTCTTAAAGATTGCGAAAATAGTTTCTTACCCTATCTTTTCCCTTGTCTTGAATCTTTTACCTTTTAATGTCAATGTTCCCATTGACCGTCTTGTCTCTAATTATTCGTGAAAGAAAAAACGAGATAGCACGAGTGCTTGTTTTTTGTCATTAATTCTTCTGATAATTTTGTTAATTTCATTCTTGAGTTTGCTGTGTTTTAATTTGAAGTTTATTTTTATCTTTTAGTGATTTTATACTCTTTTATTTAACATAACATTTTTGTACTTTATCTTTTCTTTCCAGGTTCATTTCTTTTCCTTCCCTTTCAGGTTTTATTGTCTTTATTTTCAGGTCTTTTCTTTTTGTTCAATTTCAGGTTCCAACCTTAGCTGTCTTTTTGTCCTGGGACATGTTTATGATTGTCCAAGAAGTGGTGCACTTGGTTCCGGATTTTAAGATCCTTGAAAAAGGAACCATTGTGCATCCTCTTCAACCCTTGTGTTGAACCTCCCCGTCCATACTGCACATTAATGTAAAACAGTGTCCTGTTTTGGTTGTCCACCGTTTACTATTGTCACCTATGTTTTCGAGCCACGTTTGCTTCATCCATTTGTGGCCTAAGGAAAAATTGTTCATTATCTTTTCTGAAAAGCCTTTCAATATCTTTTCTGAAAAGCCTTTCAATGTTTGTTGCTTTTCAATACCAAAAACCTTTGGTTCGGTTGCTGAGAAAGTTGCTGAAAAAACTTTTCATGGTCAAAATAGTTTTTTTAAAAAAACCAACTCCTTTGGCCACTACACACTGAAGGAAACGATCCTTGGTGCATTCGAAAGCCAATGCATGGATCTTCTTATGCTAAGAGTTTTCTTAGTTATAGCTGTGTTAAAAATTGGTTTTTTATTCTTATTTGTATTTCGATGTTTTTTCAGGTTCATTTTCATTTCAGGTACATTTTCTTTTCTTTTCTTTTCAGGTTTTTTTCAGGTACGTTTTCTTTTCTTTTCTTTTCAGGTTCTTTTCTTTTCTTTTCAGGTATTTTCAGGTATTTTCCTGTCTTTTTATTTTCTTTTCAGGTCATTTTAATTTTCATTGTTTTTGTCATTTTTTTCTTCTTCCTGTTCCTGCAAGTGTATTGTTGCTTTTGTTTATTTCCGGTTCCTGTTTTTTATGATTAGAAACGCAAAAAACTAATGTATTAGTTTAAAATTTTGCATTTAAAAATAAATAAAAATATTTTATATTTGTTTAACTTTTGTTGTTTTGATTTTCGTTAGAAGAGTTTTGTTGTTTTGTTTTGTTTATATAAGAGTTTCGTTTTGTTAGAAGGGTTTTGTTTTGTTTTGTTACAAGAGTTTTTAATATTGTGTGGATCTTGTGTAGGTTGTTTTGTTTTGTGTTAATGGATTCCTTGATTAAGTGGATACGTTTCAAGGGGATTTTGAAGAACCTTCCTGTCCAGTCCTTTATTTTGTATTCTGTTGTTAATTTCGTTGTTATATTCAACCTTCTGCTATTTTTTAATGTTTTTTTGTGGATTTTTTGGTTAAATAAAGGAGTCCAACAGTTTGGTCCTACCACATACGTGTTTATCTAACCCATTTAAGAACTTTATGAAAAGTTTTTCTAGGCTGTCTTGATTTTATTGGTTGTATTTTGTCTTATGGAATGGAGAGTCTTTTGTTCTATAGGGGTGTGTTTTTAATTGTGTATGTGTGTGTGTGTATTTTGCTAGCAAGTATTTTGTGTGATCATAGATGTTTTTTCTTTAGCAAGTATTTTGTGTGATCATAGATGTTTTTTCTTTGTTAACTTCATTGTTATATTCAACCTTATGCTGCTTTAGTGAAACATTTTTTGTTTATTTTGTGTGGATTTATTTGGTTAGATAAAGGAGTCCAAATGTTTGGTCCTACCACACACGCATTTATCTAACCCACCTAAGAACTTTATGAAAGGTTTTTTTAAGGTTGTCTTAATT
>OY282643.1:135714914-135717414 GCA_958299015.1 Tetanocera ferruginea
ATGGAAACTTCTGTTGTGGCGATGCATATGCCTCGACAGTTGGTTTAAAAACTGATATGCAGCCTGTTTTGATCTCAAGAATTTGCGCCATGCGAAGAATTCAGATGTTTTTCATCCTCGCTTCTTGATAAAAAGAATCCTTTATTTTATGTATGTTATATTTTAATATATTTATTAAGATATTTTCCGCCAATGATAATCCGCGTGACACGATATCGCACACAAAAAATCACAAGCAGAAAAAACAATTCCTTCATATACACACACCAAACACTGTTATTAAACAATGATTGCTGTGTGTTCATAAAAGAGCTGTAGGTTTTTTTGTTTATTTATTGTTTGTTTTCTTTATAATTTTAGTTATTTAATTTTAGGTTTGAGGTTTTTAATTTGAGGTTTTTAATTTTGAAGCTAATGTGTGAAAGGCTTACAAATTATTGTTTGCTAAAGAGCATCACACTGGTTCTCTTTAGCTGCCTTGGAAATCCCCCAAAAAACCTGACAGAGTTATTTAAAAGACGGGTTTCCTCCCAACTTTCCCTAAATGATTATTTTACTAACGCAAAATTAAAATAATCATTAGTTTTTCATCCAAAGCCACTCATTGCAAATGGTGACTAATGGACCAGAGGAAAATGTGGCACTCCGGTAATGTTAGTATATATGGGTTTTATCTCTGAAGGAGATATGATGACCGAGTTTGGCCCGTTTTTTAGCTTGGGTTGCAAACTCACGCCATCCCCAATCTTAAAATACTTAAATATGTAAAAATAATGTTAGTATATTACATTGGAACTTAATATTTATTTCTCCTCATGCTGAGAGACAACATTTGAATGGCAAACTAAGGACTACTTTTTATAATTTTGAATGTCATAAAGGCAAAAAAACATCAAGAAAATATTTATGGATAAAAATCGATAAATACTTCCACGATATCCTACCTTAACATTCTTAAATTATCAGACAAGGTATAAAAAAATATAAAAAAATAATAATTAATTAACCCCAGGCATTTAGGCATTTGGTAATCAATGGCCCACCCATCAATCTCACCTCATATTGGCCATTAGAGGTTTGAGATTGCGCACCTACCTAGAGAGAACGCTAGATATTAACATCAAGTTCTTTGATATTGGTTTGGCAAGGTGCTTCTGACACTCTGCATCTCAAAAAGAAGCAAAAAAAATCTTTGTAAAATTTACAAAGTGTCAAAACCACATTGCCTAGGGGGCTAGAGACGGGTAAAATATAAAAAAGTAGCCACTGACGTCCTGTCACTGTTCGTATTGTACCTTATCAATGTTTGGTGAAAAAAATATAAATTCATCTCACCAAATATTGACTAACCAAAGATGAGACCATTAACGCGTTCTCATCTTTGATTTAAAACTACAGTTTTCTATGAAGGTATTTTTAATAATATAATAAAATACCTAAAAAGAATAAAATAATGTACTTAGACATATCGGCAAATGTTGTCAGTTATAACTTACCAACAACATTGTTCAATATGGGATACAAAATAAAATAATATACTTAGGCATATCGGCAAATGTTGTCAGTTATAACATACTAACAACATTGTTCAATATGGAATACAAAGTAAAAATAACCAACAATGAGACACACATAACTCGTGCTCATCCTTGGTCATATAAATATATAAAGAATATATTAAAAAATATATATTAATAAATTAGACCTTCATGCTCCCATCCTTGAATAAAAAATACCATTTAAAATATCAATATTTTCATATTGAATCTTACGGCACTTTAAATCCCAAATGAGACCATAAAAATCAATCTATATATATAAAAATAACCATATTGACGAATATTGCCGATTGTAACTTTTCGTTGAAAATCTTTATACCGACAATATTTTTCAATATGAAATAAACTAACCATATTATGTGGGTGGGAAAAACATGCAAAAAAAGGTGGTGAGTTATGTTTTTTTGGTAAGAATTTTTATTGGAAAAAAATGAAAAAGAATTGCTGAAAAAAAATAAAAATTTAGCTGAAAACAAATGGAAAATGCTGAAAAAAAGAAGAAAAATATGCAACCCGATGAATTCAATTTTTAGTGGATAAAACGACCTAAAACCTAACCCTTGCCGTGAAGGCGCATGGGCTACCTTTAAAACGTTTTTTCGACTACCGCCAAGTAGTCTCATCAGAAGGATTTTTTCTAATAGAATCTAACAAAGCCTCTAAAAACTGAATGCATCGCATTCGAAAAAAGCTAAATCTAATCGAAATTGTCTGAGAGAAAAATTATATAAAATATAACATAACAAACTTTTTTATCTAAAAAAAACATTCACAGAACATTCAAAAATTCACACATTCATAATTCATTCACTTATTAAATTTTTATTTAAAAAAATATCTACAAAAAAACCGAATTCTTTAAAGCAAAAAAATAATGAAAAATATGTAAAAATTATAAATTCCAAAAATTTAAAAAACACAGAACTTACAAAAAAAATGTT
>OY282643.1:135722414-135726552 GCA_958299015.1 Tetanocera ferruginea
CATTGTTCAATATGGGATACAAAATAAAATAATATACTTAGGCATATCGGCAAATGTTGTCAGTTATAACATACTAACAACATTGTTCAATATGGAATACAAAGTAAAAATAACCAACAATGAGACACACATAACTCGTGCTCATCCTTGGTCATATAAATATATAAAGAATATATTAAAAAATATATATTAATAAATTAGACCTTCATGCTCCCATCCTTGAATAAAAAATACCATTTAAAATATCAATATTTTCATATTGAATCTTACGGCACTTTAAATCCCAAATGAGACCATAAAAATCAATCTATATATATAAAAATAACCATATTGACGAATATTGCCGATTGTAACTTTTCGTTGAAAATCTTTATACCGACAATATTTTTCAATATGAAATAAACTAACCATATTATGTGGGTGGGAAAAACATGCAAAAAAAGGTGGTGAGTTATGTTTTTTTGGTAAGAATTTTTATTGGAAAAAAATGAAAAAGAATTGCTGAAAAAAAATAAAAATTTAGCTGAAAACAAATGGAAAATGCTGAAAAAAAGAAGAAAAATATGCAACCCGATGAATTCAATTTTTAGTGGATAAAACGACCTAAAACCTAACCCTTGCCGTGAAGGCGCATGGGCTACCTTTAAAACGTTTTTTCGACTACCGCCAAGTAGTCTCATCAGAAGGATTTTTTCTAATAGAATCTAACAAAGCCTCTAAAAACTGAATGCATCGCATTCGAAAAAAGCTAAATCTAATCGAAATTGTCTGAGAGAAAAATTATATAAAATATAACATAACAAACTTTTTTATCTAAAGTTCTTTGATATTGGTTTGGCAAGGTGCTTCCGACACTCTGCATCTCAAAAAGAAGCAAAAAAAATCTTTGTAAAATTTACAAAGTGTCAAAACCACATTGCCTAGGGGGCTAGAGACGGGTAAAATATAAAAAAGTAGCCACTGACGTCCTGTCACTGTTCGTATTGTACCTTATCAATGTTTTGGTGAAAAAAATATAAATTCATTTCACCAAATAATTGACTAACCAAAGATGAGACCATTAACGCGTTCTCATCTTTGATTTAAAACTACAGTTTTCTATGGAGGTATTTGTAAAAATAGAATAAAATACCTAAAAAGAATAAAATAATGTACTTAGACATATCGGCAAATGTTGTCAGTTATAACTTACCAACAACATTGTTCAATATGGGATACAAAATAAAATAATATACTTAGGCATATCGGCAAATGTTGTCAGTTATAACTTACTAACAACATTGTTCAATATGGAATACAAAGTAAAATAACCAACAATGAGACACACATAACTCGTGCTCATCCCTGGTCATATACATATATAAAGAATATATTAAAACATATATATTAATAAATTAGACCCTTATGCTCCCATCCTTGAATAAAAAATACCATTTAAAATATCAATATTTTCATATTGAATTTTACGGCACTTTAAATTCCAAATGAGACCATAAAAATCAATCTATATATACAAAATAAACATATTGACGAACATCGTCGATTGCAACTTTTCGTTGAAAATCTTTAGATCGACAATATTTTTCAATATGAAAAATAAACTAACCATACAGTGTGGGTGGGAAAAAACATGCAAAAAGACGGTGGAAAAAAACACTCAATTATGTGTTTTTTAAAAAAGAATTTTAAAAAAGAATTTTTTATTGGGAAAAATTGAAAAATTGCTGAAAAAAATGAAAATTTTGCTGAAAAAAATATAGAAAATGCTGAAAAAACAAGAAAAAATATACAACCCGATGAATGCAGTTTTTAGTGAAAAACAACCTAAAACCTAACCCTTGCCGTGAAGGCGCATGGGCTACCTTTAAAACGTTTTTTCGACTACCGCCAAGTAGTCTCATCAGAAGGATTTTTTCTAATATAATCTAACAAAGCCTCTAAAAACTGAATGCATCGCATTCGAAAAAAGCTAAATCTAATCGAAATTGTCTGAGAGAAAAAAATTATATAAAATATTACATAACAAACTTTTTTATCTAAAAAAACATTCACAGAACATTCAAAAATTCACACATTCATAATTCATTCACTTATTAGATTTTTACTTAAAAAATATCTACAAAAAAACCGAATTCTTTAAAGCAAAAAAATAATGAAAAATATGTTAAAATTATAAATTCCAAAAATTTAAAAAACACAGAACTTACAAAAAAAATTTTAAAGCAAAAAATAATGAAAAATATGTAAAAATATAAATTCTAAAATTTAAAAAAACACAAAACTTACAAGAAAAAAATTTTTTGTATGGTATTGATGTGGTGTTGTTTTATGATGTTATTTTGATTTTTTATTTTATATTTTATGTTATTACGTTTAAACGGTTAACGAAATTTTACTTTAAAAAACGCGCTATTATTTTATATCGGACTGTGAACAATATTTTACTTTAAAAAACGCACGATTTCTATTAATTTTAATTTTAAACAATATCGAAAACATATGAACCAATATTTTTGGAAGTTTTTTTACACATGCGTAATTAACACTCGCGTTCAAAAAAATCATTTTATCACTCCCGATATCATTTAAACACGACAGAGCAAATTTTCTAACACGACAGAACAAATTTTTTAAAAACGACAGAACAAGTTTTCTAACACGACAGAACAAATTTTTCCTTCCGACCGCGTACCGCATTTTTTAATGGTTTTTTTGAGACTGAAAATGTAGAAGCGATCAATAATTGAAGGATCTCGTTTTTTTTCTTTCTTTACTTCGAGCGCGCGCGACCGAGGGTAAGACAGAGCGGCGTCTTTAAGATTTTGCAAATTAGCGGCATCGCGTCAGTCTGTACTTTTCGGTTGGTTTCGCGTATTTTGTTAATTGGTTTTTTACGCGTTTTTTTGAAAGAATGAGCACTAGCTACGCTAACAAATTTAGAATAAAGTTGGGAAAAAAACAACCAGATGTCAACAAAATCCGTATCTTGGAGATCAATCTTAAAGTCTATCATGTGTCATGTTACATAACTCGAACAAACACACTATAAAGAAAAAAGACTGTTACCCATAATACCGTTTTCATATGATAACTAACCGGATCTCCAACGTAACTGAGACAATTTCTTAGAATTGAACTTAGGTTTTTTGACATAGGAAATCTATGTCAAATAAATAAGAACAATATAAAAGTTAAAAAACCAAATAATATCTCAATGACATCAAAAAATCCCCCAGTTACCTCATCAGGCGATTCCCTGAGGATATTTTAAACCAAAATGTAAACAATTGTCCCTACTTCGTGTACAAATACACCAAATGAGTGGATTAAAATATCATCATACTAAGTTGAATATCCCATTGAATATCTGTCAGATAAAATAAATTTATTATCATCAAGATAATCAATAGTTAATAAATCAACTAAACAGACATCACATTCAACCGCTCACACATAGTAAATTTACACTTAACTAACCTACTTATGAACATTACTTAAATACCTGCCAAGTGGCCATGAGTGCAGTTTTCGGTCATGTCAGTAACTTTAAGTGCAAAAAATACATACTTGAACAAATTATAAACACCAACATATTAATATATTATATTAATATATTTATATTTATTGATGATCATCTTGGTCAAAACATATGATCAGCACTAAGTCCTGTTGTTTGCGTTAGTTGATAATGTTCGTGATAGTTTTTTATTGTCAGTCATAAGTATTAATCAGTACCTATAGTATTTTAGCTATCCCCCTCCCCCCCCCTAATTTTATAAAGAAAATTTCTCTCTATCTACCACTGAATGTCCAACTATCTAACACGACAAAAATACTTATGATATCATTAAATATCAATATAAACTAGTGCATTTTCACTATTTATGTCAAGTGTATAAATTAACTCTTACACACTTAGACAACATAATGTATACAATACACCAGCAATACTGAAATACAAGAATGTTTTTGAAATAATATATGATATGTTTTTAATATGGAACGCTTACCTACACACTGGTTATACCAAGAATCCATAGAGCAGTTCAATTAACTCTGAACAAGATCTTGGCTTGGTCCAACCGTAGAACACTATAAACACAATCTACATGTGCAATATATCAAGACAAGTGGTATT